>CM059225.1:11403920-11656420 GCA_030347435.1 Clarias fuscus | reverse complement strand
CCTAACACCAACAACAGAATATTATGCAACTACAGGAAATAAGGAAATGAGATTCAGATGCTTTAAATCTCTGAACTCTACAGAGCGCAAAATACATTCAACATGAATATTAATTTATTGCTTCTTTTAACCAAGGTTTAAGATTTTAGCCAAGGTCTTGAACCTCTGCAACCTTGCAAGAGTATATTTAACATAATGAACTGCCCATATTCTAGATGGTCCATTAACTTTGTCTAAATTCTACTAGTCTACAGTGATAACCTTCACACATTAATATACCTTAATGTATATTAACTGTAGTAAAATAAGACCCTGAAAATGGTGGTTAAAAAAACATACATGAGTGCGGATTGGACTACAAGCCGGATTTAATACAGGACTTGCTTAAATTGCTCACAAGTGTGTATCTGTAATATACAGTACAAGGACCATTTAGGATTCTGCGTATGGCTTCCAGTGCTTGTCTCACCTCACTGCTGTAATTTTCATCTCTATGCTAAATGTCTCCCCTGGGTCATAGTAGAGGTCATTTCAGAAACACAGAAGACATTGATGGTGTCCACCAGAATCAATGGTGTGCATAAGACAATTTTATATATACAGTAAGTCAGCCAAAAACATTTATACACACTTCAGCAAAAGAAAAACTTAAATTGATTGCTATACAGTATATTATACAGTATATTGATACAGACATATTATATACAGTACATCATACTATATTTCTGTATACATTTTTTGGCTGACCCTGTATATAAACAATTATTTAAAAAAAAAAAGATATTCCCTTGGTATTTTATATACTGTACAGTACACTGCACTTTTAAATACTGGAATTTGGTTAAGAACTGCCCAGCACATTATTTAAACTTGGAAAGCTTGTGCTGAACCATCAACTTTGTAGCGGAAATGTGGTTGGAAAAAAAAGGAGACAACCTAAATGGACATCACTTAAATGCTTGGTGAAGTTGAATCATAAATAATAGACAGCTATGTTTAATAGTGAAAGTAAAAGCATTTCCTCACACTCACAATGTGATGAGGACTCACTTGATTGGGACTAAACTATTGTATGGCCATAAGAAAACTACTTATGTTATTTTGCTAGAAAGCATAAAGAAAAAGGTCAAGTGGTCTGACGAGTCCAAACTGAGCTCCAGATTCATTGACTTCGGGAGCGATGCATCCATCATGCACAGTGCCCAATGTGCTGTAGAAGCCTATATGTGTTATGATTTGGGGTTTGCTTAAGTTGCTCAGGTCTGGGCTCGGAAATGTTACAGTACAGAATGTGGCAATGAAATGAAGTCAGCTGACGACCTGAATGTACTGAATGACCAGGTTATCACATGTATGATGTTTTTCTTCCCTGATGGAATGGACATATTCCAAGACTAAAAGCGTGAGGACTAGTTTGTAAGATTATTCGAGAAAGTTATTGTCTGTATTCTCAGTGTTTCTGTTTAAAAATAATAGTAAAGTGCTCACCCTATCATTCGGAGATCACGAGTTCGATTCCCGGGTGATGCTGTAACCTCTCGCAACCGGAGGTCTAGAGAGAGCTGATTGGCCGAACTCTCTCAGAGGGGAGGGATGAGAGGTACTCAGTGCTCCCACATTAATCACGGCTCTACAGCCAATCAGGGGCGTCTGTGAGCTCACGCAAGCGGAAGGAGCGGATAGCGCTGTCCTCCGAGTGTTTCTCCACCCCCAACGGTGTGTGAGCGAGCAGTTCGAAAAAATGCGGCTGTTTGGTTTCCTCCGAACCACGTGATAGTCTTCGGCCCTCCCGGCTGAGTGGTAGTAGTAGCCTTAATGTGGGAGCGCCCCCTAGTGACGGGGAGGAATTGAACACGACTAAATTAGGGAGAAAATCTGAGAAAAAAAAATTTGTAAAACCTGTTATTGTACTATTGCAGACGTCATGCAAGAGACTAATAAGCTAAATGACATTGTGACGTCCAGAGACCCAGTGCTTGACCCAACAGTTGGCACCGGGACACTCCCTCCTTTCCCAACTCTTGGAGAAAATGATGAACTGGTGGAGGAGCCTGGAGACAAACCAGGTATCTGACAAGCACAGATATTCACTACCGAAAAACACTCACAGCACACTTCTAATTCTTGTTGTGTCTAGTGGAAAACATGTGTACAAAATTTGATTTGTTCTTCTTATTCCTCGCTGTCGATCTCATTCTCTGGCTCTCATTTTTTCTCTCTCTCTCTCTCTCTCTCTCTCTCTCAAGAGTCCCCCACTTCAAAACAGGAAGCCTGGAAGATTGGAGTGATAGCGATAACATGCTTCCTCATTCTGCAGACCCTCGTCACGGTTACCTACATCCTGAAATGCAGGAGAAAAAGAAGCAGGTTTGTGCACGGGTACTGTATATAGAACGTTCTTTAATCGCTTCCTTATTGGTTTTGTATACTGTACATCCGATGTGTGTTTGCAGTTGCACAGTCCCTGAGAAAGTGTGTGAAAATGGAATCGGAGCTGGTAAAGATGACGCAAATGCAGACGCTGATGAACAGTGAGCACACACACACACAAGCAAACAGTTGAGTTATACACAGTGTATAGTAAGAAAATTTTTTGGGGGATGTTATTGTGCTGGAACCTTCAGCTGTCTAACTGAGTGCTGCATGTTTACGGTCAATCTAAAAGATATTTAGAGCCACTCATAATGCACTTCACCCGGCACTATAATGCTACCACCCCGTGCTTCACTGTGGCTGTGGGTGATGAGCCGTCTTATTGCTGTGCCACAAATACATTTTACACAGCAGAATCCCCAGTGTTGAATTACCACCCAAAGTATTGATTAAACACTTTCGGAATTTATTAGTGTCCAACTGGACCGATCAGCCATAACAATAAAATTGACCTGCCTAATATTGTTCAGATCCCACTTGTGTCGCCAAAACAACTCAAAACCATCAAGGCATGGAACTGCGGGGAAAAAAAACCTACTGTATGAAAGTGTGCTGTGGTATCTGGCACCAAGGCGTAAGCAGTGGATCCTTAAGTTGCAAGAAGATGCGGCCTCCACGGACCAGACTTAGTTCAGTTCAGTTCAGCACATCAAATCAGATTGAGATCTGGGGAATTTGAAGGCTTCAAGCAATCCATAAATCATTTTTCAGTGTGGCTGCTGAAAGAGGCCACTGCCATCAGGGAATACTTGGTCTGTAATAATTGTAGTAGTTGTTACTGTACATGTCAAAGTAACAGCCACATGTATGCCAGCACCCAGGGTTTTTCATATCTTCATCAACATGCCTTCTTCCCTTAATGCATTATGGAGCCCGGATACACACACATAGCCATCCACATGATGTACTGTTGTTCATCAAACCAGGCCACCTTCTTCCATTGCTTGAAGGTCCAGGTCTGATGTCCAGACACACGTTGTTGGACAGGGACCAGCATGGACACTCTGTGGCTATTCACCTTAAAAAAAAACAGTGAATTGTGCTACATTAGCTCTTTGAGCGTTGAATCAAACAGGCTAGTCTTTGTTTCCCATGTGGATTAATGAGCCTTGGGAGGTTCAGACTCTGTCCCCATTCACCAGTTGTCCTTCCTTGGACTACAATTAGGAGATCTTAACTACTGCTTACTATTAACACCCAAGAAGACCTGCTGTTGTTGAGGTGCTTTTATCCAGCTGTTTAGGTATCACAAAGTGACCCTTGTCAGATCTTTACTGTATGCTTGACAATTTCTCCTGCTAATAGCACATCAACGTCAAGAACTGACCCCTTGACCCAATAACACCCCCTGACAAGTGAGAATATACTATATGGACATAATCAGTGTTATACACTTGTCACATGTCAGTGCTTTAAATGTAATAGTTGATCGGTGAATAAAGACTGCAGGGTATTAATTGAACACTAGGGACTTGATTTCCTGTTTCCACAATTTGTCATATGCATTGTCAAAATCTAGGTGATTAGACTCATATTGGTCAATGTTTTGTACAACAAAACAAAAACCCATCATTTTCTATCCACTGTACATACCGAATTACAGTTGCAAGGAATACTGTAAGATTTGCGCACTTGGACCTGCTCATGGTGTTTATTGTTTATAGGACCACGCCAGGTGACCTCCCAGAGGACTCTGAAATCCAGCAAGAGATGCTCGCTATGACACCGATTCACACACAATCTATGGTGGAGAACTCATCCAATCATTGAACTTCTGTTCTTTAAGAGCTACTGCTGCACCACTACTGCCTCAAATATACTGTGTGTCTGTTTCTTTTACTGTGACGGGGATTTATACTGTAAGTCTAGATGACACTATCGGTCAGAAGTTTGCTGATGCTTCAGTAGATACTGGAGTTGCATCACGGTCTGGGAAAACCTGTCGGATGTTGGTGCAATATTTTGGAATTCTGGAAAGTCATAAAAATAGAGCGCCCCCATACCGCCCCCCCCCCCCCCCTAGCAAATTTTGACATTTCTGTTAACATACCGTAGGAATCAACACAATTTAGTGAATTCGTAATTTCATATTGAGCTTTTTTTTAAATTTAGAAATATGTGAAGTGTCTTCCTGTGTCATTTGAATTCATGCATCAAATTGTCTCTCTTTCACATTTCTTTTTATTGAAATTTGGGAAATTTGGTATTTGGGAAAGAAATACTTTATGCTCACTTCAGGAAAGTCTGTAGTTTCCAAAACCTCATATAGTCTATTGTGTTCTTTCGACTGTTCCGTATGGTTTCGCCATAGCCGACTATCTGATCAGCATAACAACTCGGCACAGGTCTTTACGTCAGATGCCCTTACTGACGCAACCCTCGCATTTTATCCGGGCTTGAGACCGGCGCTGCAGTCCAGTGTGGGAAATGAACCCAGGCCTTCAGCATGGCAGGAGAGAGAAACCTACTGCACCACCGTCCTTATAAAAAAATATTTAAAAAAAAAACCCTTATATAGTTAAAAATAGAAATTTTACCTTTCCCAAACATATCTATTTTTTTTATTTGAAGATACGTATTAGTCACACATGTAAATAGTTAATAAAGTTTATAAATTTTGTTTCTGATTTTGTGTGTGATATTCTTTTTCATTTTACAATTTGCACAGCTCAACAAAACATTAAGGATTTCTTTTTTTAAAATAGTTTGCATTTGTTGCACTACACAATATTCTACAGTATATGCGCGTTACTTTATAGTGTTTTAATGTATTATTCTATGTTAATAGAAACCAGTGCAAATCTTACTGTACTGTATATACACAATGATATACATACATATATATATAAAGTGTTCCAAGACTTTTCTTGTGTAAATGTTAAATCTACCATTGAAATGATGGAAATAAAGTATGTTATGTTTGATTTATTATCCAGAGCCTGTAAAATGAACACAGTACACCGCAATTATTTCCCAGTAAGTCTAACAGGTTAAGCAAAGACGCACTCGTTTTCACACGTCTGTTGATTTATGGATTCCTTTTGAACTCATTGTAAACAACATCCAACAAACGAATTGCATTATTCTTTCCATGATCAGGGAGCACAAGTTGGACGTTAACAACGTCACTCATTTGAAACAAAATCCAGCCATGTTCAGCAATGAGCCTTGTTAAAGATAAAACATTAATGTACACACGTGGACAAAATTGTTGGTACCCTTCGGTCAATGAAAGAAAAACTCACAATGGTCACATAAATAACTTTAATCTGACAAAAGTAATAATTTAAAAAAAATTATATGAATGTTAACCAATGAAAGTCAGACACAAAAAAATAAACTCATGGAACAGGCCTGGACAAAAATGATGGTACCCCTAGAAAATACTGACAATAATGTGACCAAAGGGACATGTTAATTCAAGGTGTGTCCACTAATAAGCATCACAGGTGTCTATGTATCTTGTAATCAGTCAGTGGGCCTATATATAGGGCTCCAGGTAGTCACTGTGTTGTTTGGTGACATGGTATGTACCACACTCAACATGGACCAGAGGAAGCGAAGGAAAGAGTTGTCTCAGGAGATTCGAAAGAAAATTATAGACAAGCATGTTAAAGGTAAAGGCAATAAGACCATTTCCAAGCAGCTAGATGTTCCTGTGACTACAGTTGCACATATTATTCAGAAATTTAAGATCCATGGGACTGTAGCCAACTTCCCTGGACGTGGCCGCAGGAGGAAAATTTATGACAAATCAAAGAGACGGATAATCTGAATGGTAACAAAAGATCCCAGAAAGACTTCTAAAGAGATCCAAGGTGAACTTCATGCTCAAGGAACATCAGTGTCGGATCGCACCATCCATCATTGTTTGAGCCAAAGTGGACTACATGGGAGACGACCAAGGAGGACACCATTGTTGAAAACAAATCATAAAAAAGCCAGACTGGAATATGCCAAACTACATGTTGACAAGCCACAAAGCTTCTGGGAGAATGTCCTATGGACAGATGAGACAAAAAATTGAACTTTTTGCCAAGGCACATCAGCTCTATGTTCACAGATGGAAAAATGAAGCATATCAAGAAAAGAACACTGTCCATTGTGAAACATGGAGGAGGCTCTGTTATGTTCTGGGGCTGCTTTGCTGCATCTGGCACAGGGTGTCTTGAATCTGTGCAGGGTACAATGAAATCTCAAGACTATCAAGGGAATCTAGAGAGAAATGTGCTGGCCAGTGTCAGAAAGCTGGGTCTCAGTCGCAGGTCCTGGGTCTTGCAACAGGACAATGACCCAAAACACACAGCTAAAAACACCCAAGAATGGCTAAGAGGAAAACATTGGACTATTCTAAAGTGGCCTTCTATGAGCCCTGACCTCAATCCTATTGAGCATCTTTGGAAGGAGCTGAAACATGCTGTCTGGAAAAGGCACCCTTCAAACCTGGAAACAACTGGAGCAGCTTGCTCATGAGGAGTGGGACAAAATACCTGCAGAGAGGTGCAGAAGTCTCATTGACAGTTACAGGAATCGTTTGATTGCAGTGATTGCCTCAAAAGGTTGTCCAACAAACTATTAAGTTAGGGGTACCATCATTTTTGTCCAGGCCTGTTCCATGAGTTCATTTTTTTTATAATTCCGTTGAAGCATGGTTGAAAAGCAATGTCTGACTTTCATTGGTTAACATTCATAGAATTCTTATTTATTATTACTTTTGTCAGATTAAAGTTATTTCTGTGACCATTGTGAGTTTTTCTTTCATTGACCGAAGGGTACCAACAATTTTGTGTATGACATGGATGAACACAGATTTTGCATTAGATTTGCATTAAGTCAGTGTTAATAGATCTGTTTCATTTGTCAGTCATAGAATCCCAGTTTGTCACTTTAACATTCTTAATGGTCTGGATTTGTACGGTTTTTATACTGTATGTAGTTGTGGATAAAGAAGTGCGTGACATTAGATGTACACAAATTCTTTAAAGCTGTATGAAATTATAGAATCTTACAGGAACTTAACTTGCTATTCTTAGTTATTGTTTTTCTTTTCTTTCTTTCTCTCTTTTATTCCTGTAAGCACTTTAGACTGACCTGCTCTTTTTTAACAAATTTATATCAGCCTCCAAAATGTCTGAAATCTGATATTTCTTTTGGCTTGAGAAGCAACGGAAACAAAAACTCCTCTCTCTCTCTCTCTCTCTCTCTCTGGCAGCTGCTGATCACGAGATGAAGGGATCAGTGAGATGAGTGCAGTCATGAGGGAAGGGATATAAAGAATTTCTGTGGATTTGTAGACGTGTAAGCAGTGAGACAAACAGAACGAGAGAAAACTGATACCAGGTACATGAATTTATTTTAAACTTACATTATTTATACAAGAGTTTCATAGGAACTGAGGACAAATTGTAAGTAATCAACCAGTGTGTGTGTGTGTGTGTGTGTGCAGTTGAAAAAATGTTTAGGAGCACCAATATCCAAGCAGTTTGCAACGTTTTATTACTTTAGTAGAACGTCTGTTAGAAAGTTAGTTCTATATTAAAACTTTGAAAGTTAGAGGTTTAACTCTAAATGGTGCCAAGCACTGACTCTTCCAAAACTGCTAAACAACTTCTTAGAGGAAGTTTCGCCATATCGAAGTTTAAATACATCTGCAGTGTTTCTCGTAACAGCTTTTGACCAAATCAGAATACCAAATGGTGAGTCAAAAATTATCCGCACTCTGGCTGTAGGATTTATTTGGAGCGATTTTTAGACATTATATTATAAATATTTATTTTTCGACATAATCTCCTTGTCCATCAGTCAACAAGCCACGAATGCGCCGCTGTGTTCACTTCGCCCTCGTAGGGCTGCTTTCAGTGGAACCAAATCGGTAAAAGTCTGTTTAACACCGATAACGATACTTTAACACCTGAAAATAAAGGTCGACAGTGTGGGCAGAAGTGTGCGGACGTTGATTGACTGATGGTTGACTTTTGAACTTTCACACCTGCACAGCAGTGACTGGGGAGACAGTAGTCTTGAACAGAAAGTGCTGATAAGTCCAACTGAAGTTTTAATATGTCTGTGCGGATCATTTTTGACTCACCCTCGTATAAAATAAATAAATAAATAAATAAATAAAAAACACACTATGGTGTGTGTAAAACCATGCTGTGGTACTGTACTGTATGTGTAACAATGTGATGTGAGTTTGAGGATCAGGAAGTAACTGTCCGACCATATTTGACTTTGAGAATCAATTACATGAAAGGTTCTGTGTTGGAACAGTTCGACATCCTGCATGTACACAGTATGTGGCAGAGTGTGTTTTCACTCTGCGTGTACGTCGTGATCGTCCGGGCGCAGTTCCCACGCGAGTGCGTGACACCCGAGGTCCTGCGAAGTGGCACCTGCTGTCCATCACCCACCGGTCTGGCCAATGATGACTGTGGAGTGAGGTCCAGACGTGGTCAGTGTATGCCAGTCGTCGCTGACCTCCGCCCACACGGTCCTCAGTATCCTCACGATGGACGGGACGACCGGGAACGATGGCCGCTGCGCTTCTTTAACAGGAGCTGCCAGTGTAACAAAAAATTTAGCGGGTTCAACTGTGGACGGTGCAGATATGGGCTTACCGGAGCGAACTGTGATCAGAGAATCCGTGTGGGTGAGAATTGATTTTATGCTCCTGGCATAAAAAGTTTGTTGCAAATTCATACATATTTTACACCTCACATTTAGCCAATAAAACCAGATTCTGGTTCCCTGTCCATGTTCTGTACTTACACGATCTGTGTTTACCCTTCGCACCTGTGTCACTGTAAAACCAGTGCGCCGGAACATCATGCAGATGTCTCCAGAGGAGAAACGGGCTTTGGTGAACGCTCTGGATCAAGCCAAGAGGACGGTCCATCCTGATCTGGTCATCTGCACACGACGCTATCAGGAGCTCTTCGGCCCGGATGGAAACACTGTCCAATGCGAAAACATCACCATCTACAACTTTTTCGTCTGGACTCATTACTATTCGGTTGCGAAGACGTACATGGGCTCGGGACAGCATAGCTTCGGAGGCGTGGATTTCTCTCATGAAGGTCCAGGATTCCTTACATGGCACCGGTTCCACCTGCTGCAACTAGAGAGTGATATACAGGTGATGTTTTTTGTTTGTCACACCACTCTGTGTAAAATCTCGAGACAAGTTATGCATGAAATGGCAGCATGGTGGGTTAAACTTGTCGCCTTGCACCACCAGGTCCCAGGTTTGAATCTTTTGAATTCTTGGTGTTTTCCTCTGGGCTCTCTGGTTTCCTCCCACAGTCCAAAGGCATGCAGATTAGGCTAATTGGCGTTCCCAAATTGCCCGTGGTGTGTGAACGCGTACGTGAGTGTTGGCCTAATGGGAATAAATACAATGATCGCCATTGGCCTCCATGGTCCTTCTTGAAATACAGGATGGATGGATGGTTTTGCATGAAAGGTTGGTGAAATGCTTTAACCAGCCTGGTTTTTCATGCACTGTGCTTCTTCCACATGTTTGGTTGATTGGATCATTGCATGAAGATGCAGGTGTACCTGTCATAAAACAAATAGAGTATACACATGCTCCTGTTAGCCATCATACTGTAAAAAAAAAGAAAAGAAAATGTTAAACTATAAAAGATGATGAAATGACATTGGGATGTACATTTTTAAAATCATGAACCCATTCACCTCTACACATTGTCATGCAGGACATGCTCAGGAACCGGACGTTCGCCCTGCCGTACTGGAACTTTGCGACTGGAAAAAACGAGTGTGATATCTGCACAGATGACCTGCTTGGAGCCAGGAGCAGTTTTGACATGAACAGCATTAGTTCTAACTCTGTGTTTTCTCAGTGGAGAGTGATATGCGAGGACGTGGAGGAGTATGAAACACAAGGGACCATCTGTAACAGTGAGAAACTCACTAACACACACACACACACACACACACACACACACACACATCAAATATTTGTGAGAATTAATGCAGACGTACTGTAGCACACACAGAACGGTGTGCATGTGCTAGTGCATGATACATATACACACATACACTTGCCTCTATGTTACTTAAGATCCTTAAGTAGAAATATAGAAAAAAACATTAATCATGCTAAATGTGCACACACCACACACATACTGTATACTGTGAACAATAGAAAATTCTAAATTAGCAAGAAGCAAGTCTTAGGTAGCATCATGAATCATCATTTGTCAAAAAACTTAACAAGATATGAAAAAAGAGAAAGAAAGCATGACTTGTGGAATATCAGGGACCAGCTACGTAGATGGAGTCACAGTCACATGATGATAACTCAGCCTTGTACTTTGATTAAGCCACCCTTAACCTAGTAGCTGCCTGTAATGATTTATGATTAATGTAGTGGGTGTATGAGTGTGTGTATATGTGTGTGTGTCTCCTGCGATGGACTGGCACCCCGTGCAGGGTGTATCCCGCCTTGTGCCCTAAGTACACAGGATAAAGCTGTATAGACAAAGACTATCTGAGCACTTCTCAGTTTCATTCATGTTTGCTTAGGAGTTGTAATTCACATTGTAATCACTAGAGGGCTCTAAAATGACTGTTTTACAGTACATATCAACAATATCAACAATACCTCTATGTTATGATAAATGTATCTGGATTGTGTGTGTGTGTGTGTGTGTGTGTGTGTGTGTGTGTGTGTGTGTGTGTGCAGGTACAGAAGGAGGTCCAATCAGAAGGAATCCTGGTGGGAACATGGCACGGCTGATGGTACAGAAACTACCTGAAAATCAAGATGTAATTGATTGCCTGGAGATCAACACGTTCGATACACCTCCGTACTACTCCACCTCCTCTTTAAGCTTTAGGAATACCATTGAAGGTAAAACAGACAGGTTTAAAAGCTTTAATAATATAAGAAACGGTAAAAAAAAAAAATTGAGAATAATGGTCTTTGCTAAAGGTCTGCTATTCGGAATCTAGTAAAAAAAAAAAAAGGACACAATTATGTGTGTGTATTGTTAGGATACAGCACCTCCAAGGGTAACTATGACCCAGGGGTGCGCAGTCTACACAATCTGGCTCATCTATTCCTGAATGGTACAGGTGGTCAGACTCATGTGTCCCCCAATGACCCCATCTTTGTCCTGCTGCACTGTTTTACTGATGCCATATTTGATGAGTGGCTACAGAGACACCACCCTAGTATGTATACGTATACACTCACACACACTGTACAGTATAGTTGGCTGATTGAGTGCATATGGGCTCTTTCAGTGTGTAATTAAAATAAACACTTGCCCACACATTGGACACACGTTACACATCTTTTGTATGTTTTAGGTACAGTGTTTTACCCAAAAGAAAAAGCTCCTATTGGTCATAACTGGCGTTACAACATGGTCCCGTTCTGGCCACCGGTCACAAATGCGGAAATGTTTGTCTCGGCGTCTGACAGTCTTGGATACACTTATGAAGTCCAATGGCCAAGTGAGTGACACTACATTCCACAGTACCATAAACTACATTAATGTCCTATGCTTGAAATTATTTTTACTTCCTGTTTGAGCAGTCACATAGGGAGCTACTCTACACTACCCTGAAAAAACATGAACATGAAGATGAATTGCGCCATTATGCATTTACAAGTTTAATTTATTCATGCTTAGCAACTGCTTGGTCAGGGTCAGATGGTTTATATTAGACTACAAGTTAGTAAATAATTTGCTTAATGTCACAGGCAGGTGCAGTATGAGAGAGTTTTAAAGAAAAAGTTGTGTATGTACTACTGTATTTTCAAAATAAAAAATCTCCACCCCTGTATTCATCCACACCCACTTTGAGTTTAAATTCAAGTACAAAGACAAATATTTAGGGCATTAAACAGACATACTGTACAGCTAGTGAAGATTTAATAACTTGCAATGGAGGCTGCATGTTAAGAATTAAGCACTGAAAAACTACAACATACAGTGGAACCTTGGATTACGAGCATAATTCATTCCTGAAGCGGGCTCGTATTCCAAAAACACTCGTGAACCAAATAGACTTTTCCCATAAGAAATAATGAAAACTTAAATTATTCGTTCTACAGCCCAAAACAATAAATACATAAAAATAATTAATACAACATATAAAGTAATAATAAAACAAATTAACCTGCACTTAACATTTTTAAAAAAGTAAAAATAAAAGTAAAGTAAGTAAAAAGTGCAAATAAATCCAGACAGTTAAGTGCACGATTTCCGATTAAAAATTTATTAAAAATCTTTGCTCGGTTTGCGGAACACTCGTAAACCACGTTACTCGCAATCCGAGGTTCCACTGTACAGGTATTTGTCCCTCCGGACCTGTGTAACTCGTCCTGGTGCCACGTTTCTGGTTTGAGATCTTTTCACATGGATGCCCCGTGTGGTCTGCTCCGGCCGTGTGTGGTGACTGGGGACGGTTCCACTTTAACATGAATATGGTCTTGGAATCAGCTGATGCAGACAGCAATTCTCTGATGACTCAATAGGACTGAAATTCATACACTTTTGTACCTGAGCCTCCAATAATGAAAGCGAACTCCATATTAACTTAAACACCTCTCCCCTTATCCTGAACTTCCAGCCACCTAAAACACAGTGTGACTGCAGATCAATCCCTGCTATCCGTTATCACTCAGATGAGGATGGGTTCTGTTGAGTCTGGTTTCTCACAAGGTTCTTTTCTATTGTCATCTCAGGGAGTCTTTCCTTGCCACTGTCACCTTTGGTTTGCTCATTGGGGACAAAATGGTCATTTTAATTAATTCATATTTCCTCACACATTTCATACTCATTTCTCTAATCTTATTTTTGATATTTTTTGGTAAAGATGCTTTGTGACAATGACCACTGTTAAGAGCACTATATAAATTAAACTGAATTGAATTGAATTTATTTGTATTTTGTATTTAAACGCATTTGTATTTGATTTTCTCCTCCAGCTCGGCCGTATACCATCTCTGAGATCATTACTATTGGGATAGTGGCCGTGGTGTTGGTGATGATGGTGGTTGTTGGAGTCACTGCATGTTTTGTCAGAGCGTATAGCTCACGTGAAGGGCTGGAACCACTGCTGGGGGAACATTTCCGTTACTATTCAGAAGAATCCAAGTTTCAATATGCACCCTGAAGATGGATGTTGGACATGGGACACCTTACATCATTCATTAGAAGATGCCGGATTCCCAATGAGACAGGAAAAGGTGCTCAAACAGACCATTAATTTTTAATTCCACCACAGCATAAAATGATGTTGTTAGGCACCAATGAGAATGAATCTTAATAAAAAAATATATATAGTTTGAAGAAAGAAAAATCTGTGACACACGTAATGCAATTTAAGGTTTTTGGCGACACCTAGTGTACAGTTTGGGAATTGTATGCTTTGTTATATTTCTTATAATGCCCAGGCTGAGGTTTGAATTTTGTTGAACAAATCTGTCTATTGCACTTTAAAAATACATAGATTATGTGGTTGTCAATAATAATAATTATAATAAATAATTATAAAAATTATAATAATAAAAATCAGGATTTTTATAAGAAAACCAATGTTAAAAGAATGTTACTACTACTACTACTACTTATAATAATAATAATAATAATAATAATAATAATAATTATTATTATTATTATTAGTAGTAGTAGTAGTAGTAATTTTAGTAGTAGTATTGTTTTTAGCATTGGTTTTCTTTTAAAAATCCTGAAATGCACTCAAACGTTGTTGCTGCACAATAAAATGTAGGAAACAAATAAATAATTGTTCACTGTTTTTTTTGTACAAAGTAGATACAGATTATAGTTAGATCTTTAACTAACTATCTGTTATTAATATGAAATGAAACCTAGTGTGAAACCAGAATTTTGTGACACCTAGTGGCTGCTTGGCTAAATAACACCAGGCAGCTTAACTAGTGCACATAAAAAATGAGCAATTAACACAAATTATACTAATAACAGGGGTATTATACTGTACAAAGATTTTTTTGTCAATTACCCATAATTAAGTGTTTAACTTATTGTGGAATTAGGAGGATCCAACAGCCTTCATGCCTGGGAGCCAAGAGCACAAAATTGGCCTTGTTATCTGGGTGGGAGGGTCACATGCGCTCTCTCTCGCTCTCTCTCTCTCACCTTGACAATCCAGCCAGTTGTGTTTGTCTTAGGGTTCACATATGCGGAAGAATGTGATTGGCTGGTGTTGCATGATAGATGGCTGGTGGGTGTGAATAATAATTTAAAAAAAGACAATAAAACATATTTTGCCACATGTACCATAACACATTGATGTGATATCTATATACACATGTGATAATGTTTTTTTGTACTATCTTCCTTCTACTTGGTTCTAGTATCTAGCAGAGATGGTGTACTAGTTCAACCAGTTCTTCCTGTTTTGTGCCAGCTAGTAGATAGCACATCAGTCCGAACTGGATTTCTTCATCAGGGCGATGAATACATGTGTTCATATGTTATTTTTAATATCTTGTTACATTCCTCTCGTCATCTACTGTAAATGGCTGCTCGTAAAAAAAAAAAACTATTATCCTGCCACATATTTGAGGTTTGCAAATAAGGTGTCACATGACAGTGTAAATAAAGCCTGACATGAAAATCATCATGCGGTTAAAGGCAAAGTTTAGAGAAATCTGAGGAAATCACCACCAGGACCACATGGCACAAACAAGACTCATTCATGGGTAAGGAGGGGATTAATCCCAAAAGCAATCAAGAGGCTGGAGAGATCCATAGTTTAGATATTTACAAAATACGGCCTTTACGGATGTTGTAAAGAAGCATATGATGAGGGACCAGCTAAGATGTTGAATAAGCTCTGACAGCTCCAAAACTGGATGCTTTTTGGCTTTGGAAGTCTTATGTCTAGCAGAAAGCCAACACTGCTCATGAGTAAAGCATTGTGGTGGTACAGACATGGCCAGAGATTTGGCATTGATGATGCTAGGGATCCTGCTACCCTGGAGTGCTTCAATCCAGAATTCAGAACGTGTCCGATCATCATCATCAACGTCAGACCTATCAAGAATCTGACTAAAACATTAGGGGAGTTCCTGGGAGGCCGGCGTTTCAGATGTGAAGCAGACGGTCTGATCATGGCTCCGGTGAACTGAGAAATTTTTTTTTCTACCTTGATGGTATCCAAACGCTAGTGAAACATTGGGATAAGTGCATTAGTGTAGCAGAGGATTATATAGAGAAATAAAGCGAGGTTTTACTTTCATAACTCTTTTCTGTACAACCAAAAGTCCCGGTTTGACTTGAACACCAGTGGTAGAATGCTGAATGAACAAAAATCACGAGGAAAGCCACAGAGGCTTGCTTGTTAGCATTGTTGCCTTGCACCTCCAGGGTCTGGGTTCAAGGCCCCCCGCGATCCTGTATACAGGATAAAGCGATAAGTGAGAGATGTGCAAAGCTGATGGATCCATATCCTAGAACACAAGGGCAAAGGGTGAGGCACGAAACGATAGCAATAATATAACAGAATCATTCGGTTCTCTTTTTGAAAATGCTTTATTCAAATGCTAAACCACTATAAATAGCCTACAATAATGCAAAGCCTATTACAAATACAGTGTGAGAGAAAAGAGCTCCATAAAGGGATTTCTCTGAACAGAGAAAATTCTTCAACCTCCTTAGATGTCTTGTTCGTTTCATTTAGCCGGCAACAACAACAACAAAAACATTTCTTTAAAAACTACTTAGTGTTAATGAAATGATCGTGATACAAAGCAACTTGAACATGTGACGCCTTTGGGTCCACGTTCAGTTAAAACTGGCCAGCTGTATCTAATATAACAGCACAAAAAAAGACTAAAAACTGTTCTTTTTTTTTTTAAGACTAACATTTCATACTACAGAACACTTTGGCAAAAAAAAAAAAGAAGAAAAAAAAAGTTTCCAAAAAGAAAAAAAAAGTTGCATATAAAGAAAGAGAAAAACATTCACTTCAAATATATTATAGGATTTCTTCTTACTTCATACACAAATATAATGCATTGTATATATTAAATATATCCTGATGGTTTTGGTCAAGATAGAAGATTCTAACAAGCAGATGGAAAAGGGAAGTCACACACACACACACACATGCGCGCACACACACACAAGCGTACATTTATACACACACACAAACATACAGTATATGGACAAATACATATACACACAGGGGCAACTTCATTAGTGTGTGTGTGTGTGTGTGTGTGTATGTAAGGATTTATGAGTTGCCAGTGTGACTCAGTCTTAACACACAGGTTATACAAAAAAAGTAATAATAATAATAATAATAATAATAATAATAAGATAAAACTAAAAGAAAACAAAAACCACATTTAAAACCATGACAGGATCATAGGAATCCTTCACCTTTACTATGGAAAGAGAAAGACAGATGAAGGAGATGTTTGTTAACGATATAACTAGACAAGATCACGACCTCTGCGCACACTTTCAGCTTCAAGAAGGAGCTGCTGGTAGATCAAGGCACTGACAGAGCAGTTTGTAAAACACGTACTGTACACTCATGCCATCATTTTCTGATGGAAAAGCCTGGATGAAACCTTAACACCTACGTTCACAGCTTTAAGGTGTTATACGGGACGCTCGGTTCTAAGCAAAGCTAACTGCATTATTGGGTAGGAACAGAAAATCCACCGAAACGACACTATGAATGGAAAGCTTATCAAGATGATCTGATCAGAACACAGCTGTTATATTCATAAAGATTGTCTTGTGCCTGTCTGTGAGCTCATAACAAGCACTCGGTGCTGTACGGTATACTGTAATCCGGAGCAGGACTGATTCCCTTTTGAGTCTGGTTCCGCTTAAGGTTTCTTCATCACAGAGCGACAAAAATGGATTCAAAAAGGTCGTGTTGTGGAGCAAAATGTACAATTTTGAAAAAAGAAAAAAAAAAAACCCTTGTACATGCTTGTTCGATTTAGGAAAAGTCCTATAACTTACTACGCTATCGATCGGGAGGTCGGAGGTTCGACGCCCAGCTCCGCCGTTGGGCTCTTAACCCTGTCTGCTCCGAATAATGGCTGACTCCAGCCTAATAACAAGAACCTGGATATGTGGAGAAGGAATAATTTCACTGTGTAGTAATGTATATGTGACAAATATACTGTATATAAAAGGCTGAACTATAGTATAAGAAAGCTAATTTAAATACATGGGTTGTTCAAGTCAAACCGGGACTTTAACAAGAACAGTTCAAACTAGCTTTATTTCTCTATAGAATCCATCGGCCGCTACAGTAACGCACTTATGCTAATTTTTCACTAGTGTTTGGATACCATCAAAGTTTTTCTCAGATCGAACTTCCTGCATTGGCCACGTCTGGTCCGGATCGTCATTCCTGGACGTACGACCTTTTTTAAAAAAACCTTTTCAAATGTTTTACCGAGGCCGAGTCTCATCACCGTAAAAGATTTCTGTAAATATCAATCGGTTTTTACAACCTTATTCACGAGTCCCGGTTTGACTCGAACGCCTATCATGTACTGTAGCTACAGTACAAACAAACACATTTTTATGTTGTAAAGCATCATGTTTATACCTGGCCTGCGGTTAAGTACTTGGGAGGAATAGATGCAAAAAAATCACATAAGGTGACACGAGCTAATGGGTTGTACATACTGTACATGCCGCATCGACTCCAGTGACCTCAGTTTGTCTTTCTGTGTCATATCATACTGTAAGTCGCCTCTATGCTTAAGTTCCTGTAGACAGGAAATAAATATCAAAAAGCTTTTTGCATGAAAATAATAAAAACCTTATGAAAAATAACCACCGGCAGCCGAATATATATCATATATTGATCAAAATCCTAAAGAGATCAAATCAATCAGGTCAAGTGTGGCCTTGGAAGGCGTGATCGGATCAAAGTTACTGTATATATTAAAAAAATATATATACATCGAAAAACGTTCTTCAGTCTTAATTTTACATTCAGAAAAACCAACATGGCATGTTGGTCATCCTGCAAATAAATAAATGCTGTTGTTGGATCTTCATGTTAAAAAAAAACAAAAAAACTTTAGTTTAAAGGAGGTATTGCAGTTTGTTGCTAATGTGTTCTACAGTATTAAGGCTATGGAGTGTATGAGCGCTTAAACACACATGGTGGCCAGTTATAGTCTCTCATCCCGTGTTTCTTTCTTTCTTTCTTTCTTTCTTTTTGTGTGTGTGTGTGTGTGTTATTTTGGCTTCGTCTCCAGCTTCCAGTATATATATATAAGTATATATCATAGGGATATATCAAAAGAAGAGAAAATTCACACATTAAAATGTCAAGTGTGTGCACATCTGGAAAGCACATCTGGAAGCCTTGGAATAACAGTGAACTAAACGGCCGTCAACCATGCCACTATTAATAAACTGATAAGAAAAGATAAAACAATATAGTCATAATATCAAATGAAAAGATTTCAAAGTATTAGTTGGGTATTAAAATTATTACTAAGGAAACCTAGTGGTTAGAATAAAACATTGTCTCAAAATTTTTACAAATCCCGTTTGTGTGTTAAAACATCAAAACAAGTCCATAAAATTATCCTTCACTGGTCGCTTACGTCTCTGCTCAGCAGTTTTGCTTTTTTTTCTTCTTCTTATATTTGTTTTAGTTTTTTTTTTCTTTCTGTAAATTATTTAAGACCTTAGAGCAAATATCTTGTATTTCAGGTTAGTAGAGAACGTCCGTACAGGAATGTTCCTTCAATGTTCGTCACAAAAGGGTTCAGAAGGGTCTGTAGAGTAGAATCATTTGCATCGAGGACTCTCACAGCAATACGATGCTTGTCGCGTGTACAACAAGGTTTCCTTTTCGGAAAGGAATACAGAAGGGACTTGGTGCTTAAGGCACGCAAAATAATCAGTCTAGATCAATTAGTGCAAAAGCAAAAAAATATATATAATAATAATTAATCAGCAACTGTACACTTGAGATGTCATAAATGAATGCTGGAGGTGTCTTATGAGTGTTATCACTTAAGGCACTCAGTGTAAATTGTTTTTTGTTTAAAAAAAAAAAAAGAAGAAGAAAAAAAAAGAAGAAAAAAAAAGGGGCTTAGCACATACTGTAGAAATGGTCACCTCTCATGTTGTCTGAGGGGACGCAGAGCTTGAGATGAGACTGCATCAGAAGTGAGATCAGCAAGGAGGAGCAGATGGAAGTAGCATGCGCACTGATACTGTACCAGCTGAGGACAACTGGCGGGTCCAGTCCATGTCAGTGAGTTCTTGGTCCATGGAGATTCAATCATGCATCGAGTTGCACTGCAGTCATGCCCGACTGGACGACTATAGCATTAGGATCAGTAGTTCTAGACAATCAGGGTCAGTGTTAAGTGACTCAAGGTCAGTGCGTTTTGATAGTTTTATGTCTAGTCAGCAGGTCTGGGACAGGTCTGTAGATCTCAATCCCGCGTGCAGCTAAAATGTCTAGTCTCCATATTAACGCTGGCTTTGTGTTTTCAAAAAAATACTATCGATGCTTCTTAAAGCTCTAATGTTGTTTATTTATTCAATTCAATTCTTTGTTCGCTCTCGGCAGAAAACCGGAGTGCGCACACATCAACCACTCGTTCATGCCGACAGGTTATGATATAGAGCATGGTGATGTCCCTGTATGCTTTAAAAAATATATATATCATGCATCTGGAGTTCAAAAGATGTCATCACAAACAGCATGTCTTTAGTCTTTCTTAAAAAAAAGATGCAAGAAAGTTGAAAGTGGTGACATTTTAGTAACGTTTTTTTATAACGGTTAATAAATATTGAAGTGGCTGAAGGATTAAGCACAGGTTTTTATATTGGAGTTCAATTTTTTGCGCATTACAGCACACGTTTTTAAAGGTTAGAATTGGTCAACATAATTAGAGCTTTAAGAGGCATTATTAGAGTTTATAAATTGTATCCAACTTAAGAATGGTGAAAGTGTTATTTCTAACATGCAGTCAAAAGACAAGTTAGTGGATTAGTTTAGAAAACTTTCTGTTTTATATGTGCTTCGGGTTTATAGTTTTTTGGACATTACAGTAGATGCTTTACATGGATGTCATGCTGTGGTTTGGAGTGGTTACAAAGCTGTAAGGCGTTTCAGTAGGTGGGGTACACATCATGGATAGGCACTTGAAAGGTGGCAGCGGGGAAGGTTTGGGGCATGTAGCCGGCATAACCTCCGTACGCGGCAGCCGCCACGGCCGCGTTCTTCTGCAGCGCGGCCAGGGCGGCTGTGTTGGCGTGAGCAGCAATCGGCACGTAGCTCGCACCATAGAGACCGGCGGCTGCAGCAGCAGGGATCCGCGGGACATTGTGAGCCACGGCGTACACAGGAGTGATCGGACGACCCTGAGAGAAAGAGCAGGCCTTATTTTAAACATGTTTGTCTCATGAAGGTTCTTGGAAAAAAAAAAACATTGCTGTTATTAGAAAATAATGAACTTTTCCGTCATAACAGTACTTCTTCTGAACACTTCTGAACATTGTTCCTGATGATCATTAATTGTCTGTAAAAAGGTCTTAACATACAGCATCAAAAATTCATCAGTTTCATAATCTTTACCCAGTAATACAGCTATAATATACTGTAATACTCTATAATACAGCACAATTATTGGGGAAAAACACAACGAAAAAAAAAAAATCAAACTGCTACTGAATGATGATGATGGTTGAATCTATCCGTTTGCATTGTTTATACAGTAAACTCCACACAAATTTTTTTTTTCCAGTCATGACACCTGTGCCAACATCTCAGCGCTATTTAACGCACACTTGTGCAACAGTTTATATTAACCTAGCTACATACAGGAGCCTTTGAGGAGCTTGGAACGGAAAATTTATGTACGCACGTCAACAAAGTCCTTGAATAAGACTGTTAATAATATTAACCTAACACAATAACAGGACAATAAAACGTGGGCTTATCGCTCATGTTCGGATCACTATTTAGCAATGGAAATTCCTGATGATCTAAGATGCCAGGACAGATATACTGTATACAAAACATCTCAGCAGTGACGAAGTCACCAAAAGAACTCATATTCTCCAGCATGCTCAGTAAAACCTAACAGCTGTTTTACTTAGAATACGGCACACATCTGTATCGAACACGACCGCTTATGTTCAAGCAAAGAGTTCAAGCAAAGAGTTTTTATAGAAGTTTCTTTTAATGTAGGAATGTTTTCAAAAGCATCATTGCATATGGCTTTTGTTTGGATGCTCCCAAGACTTTTGCACAGTACTGTAAATAAAACAGCTGTTTTTTTTTTTACTGAGCATGCTGGAGAATATGAGTTCTTTTGGCTCCTTTCTATTTTCATGCAAAACCCAGGAGTCTACATTATTGATTTTTTTTCCCATCTGAAAACTGTACAGTACATGTACAGTAATATGTCACTTTCTTTACAGACATGCAAATATTCTTCTGTAATGTTATTTATTCATTTATTTTAGTGTATCTTTGCAGGGAATTGTACATAATAATGCAGACATTATATATATATATATATATATATATATATATATATATATATATATATACACACACACATACAGTATATACTATATATATATATAAGCCGTAACTGAATATCTTATGACTAATTATGGTTTGGATGCAAGACAACTAAGTAACTTGTGTAACTTGAGCCCATGACGTCATACTTACAACTCGAATCCTCTAGTTAATTATTATCGATGGCCACATCTTTAATTAAAAAAAAAAAAAAACCCGACCTAAATTCACCCTTTAGTCCAGCCGCTTACTAAATATCCTTGTGTTTGTCCAGCTTTAGTAAACACTGAAATCTGAGCATTATCGCTGTAGTGTTGTACCTGAAAGGGTGGAGGTGTCGAGACGGCAGGAATGACGGCAGCAGTCGAGGGAGCGGCGGAATGCTCGTGCTGGAGCGCGAGCGGATTGATCAAATGCTCCACCTGGTGAATCTTCCCCTCCTCTACCAGCTTAGTAGCAGCGGGTGCAGCAGAGAACACAGTGGGGTACTGCGCACCAAGAGCTGGCAGAGTCACTGCACACACACACACACAAATGACACAATTTTATAACCCGGGATTCAGTATAAAAATCATAAATACTCTTAAACAGCAGGGAGTGGAAGAATCAGTAGTCAGATTTATTTTGAATTCACAACAAGCAAAAAGAAGTTGGACACGTCATCTGAGGTGTTATCGAGCTGCCAGGAGACATGTTTGCACTGGGCGGATTAATTAGCATGCCCAGGTGACAGATGATCTTTTCAGAATCAGGAGGCGGCAGGTATGTGGAAACATTGACAAAGCCAAGCTAAATAACACGGAGCGCAAATCTCCAATACACAGTCACGGAGAGAACTAAAAAATCATAGGGTGAGGGGAGAAATATATGTATAAGCATTTCATAGCCGAACTTTTTTTTTTTTTTGGTTGATGTTGGGGTTGCAAACATGATTTTTATCATTTTTTCTTGTCGATTTTCTCTTTAATTTAGTCGCGTCTAATTCCTCCCCGTCACTAGGGGCGCTCTCACATTAAGGCTACTACTACCACTCAATCAAAAACTATCACGTGTTTCCTCCGAACCACGTGACGCCAGCGGACCGCATCTTTTTTGAACTGCTCGCTCACGCAGCGCTAAGGGGGCGGAGTCACACACACGTGCAACCGTGACTTGCTAAATTATATTAAGCCCCTGAGAAGCATAGCTAGTTAATGCACTTACCTAGCTAATTTGCTTGTGTTATGTTGTAGATTTAATAACAAAGTAAAGCAAATAACCATAAAATTGGTATGCTTTTATAAGTTTGTCATGTATATACAGTGTATATACACATACATTGTAACGAAGGATGCTAGCAAACTCTTTGCGAATGATGTGCTTTAACAATCGCTGTAACGTACAGTAGAAACAATACTACAAGACAACAACAAAAATATGTAAAATACAATGTTCTATTCGTTCTTTGATTTATTACCAACAGTATTCGCAATAAACAAAGATGTCCGTATGGGTTTCCAGGCACAGAAAGACAACAAAAGTGGATCAGTCAATCAAATTTTAAGAAACGAAATCATCCCTTTCATAACTATGATTTGTCCACCCCTGTTCACTGTCACATTATAGTATATTATACGCTATAAAGAATTGCTTGTTGTGTAAGACATGAGGTAATGTATATAGGGTTTTACAAAGTTAAGAGAGCGCTACAGTCGCATGTCGACAATAAAACAAAAAGCAGTGGCGTGAAAGAGAGAGTGAGCGAGGGACAGAGAGAAAATGAAAGGAAATGAGACCTACATAACCTGTTCTTAGTTATGGCAGGTGACTTGGCTTAAGATTATCACCCCCCCCCCCTCCCCCCATTGTTTCGACAAACAAAAAGTCTTTTCATTCCTGTGGTTAATTTAGAATTTTAGGATCAGCAGGTCTACCCGACGCCACAGAAAGCGTTAGAAAAGCTCAGCGGGATCAACATTCTCAAAAGGAGAACTGATTTCACAAGAGTAAAGAAACAAAGTGATTAGCATCAAACACTTTTCTGTCAAGAACACATTGAGCAAGATTTATGAAAGATCAGGAAAATCTGAATTGTACAGGAAGCAATATTGTAGTTAGTGTTTCTCTGCTCTACTCCATTCCACTAGGGGGCAGCACAGCCAGACATGTTCTCTTCTTGATAGATCCTAAGTTTGTATTTGGTATAATTAGTTTTGATATACTCAATCCAATGAAACTAAAGTCTGCCCCTGTGATTAGGAATTGAGAGAGCTAAGAGAGAGAGTAGTGGGTTTGACTGACTATGTCTGTGTGTGTGTGTGTGTGTGTGTGTGTATATGCTTTTAGGTGTCACACTGACTTGTGCCAGGCTTAATGCCCACTGGATTAACAGCTGCCAGCTCCAGACTAGGCATGAGCTCATATGGTTTTTCCAGCACCTTGGTCTTTCCTTCATGGTAGCGGCTGTAAATGCCTCGACCGGCGGAATAGCCACCGAGGTATGAGCCACGAGGCCCTGGGCCTCTGTTAGCGGCTGCAGCACGGCCACGGCCTCGTACAGTACCTGCTTGAAATACAAACGACAGGGGACGTTCTTCAGAAACGTTCTTCAGTAGATTGTGATGAATTCTACTTTTATCTCTTTTTCTTATTTTTTCCATAATTACTTTGTTCAAATTTCTTGTTTCTAATTATTATTTTCCTTAGAATGGTTTTGCGTCACAGTAGGTCGAAGGGTACCGTGTCCCAGTAACTGCCAGGATAAAGCAGTTACTGAAGTGGAATGATGAACAATGAATAGGAGGTGTAGCTGGATATGTGTTAAAATGTTACATGATATGGGAGAGATTGGATTTTCATTCACATGAAGAATGGAGAGTATGACATCAAAGATTAGGGAAATGCGCTTCAGTGTGAAATCAAGTTCTTTGCTCAACCCATCAAACAAAAGATTTCACAAATAAACAACCAAACAAACATGGCGGGGGGTGTCAATACTTTGTGATTAGTAGCCAGGAAATGCCTTTAACAGCACAGATTTCCCCCACAGAAACAGATTCATTATTATACCGTCTCAGGATCATAGCTGTTCCTTAGTTCCATGTAGAAAAGCATGTCCAAAACCGATGATACTCAACCAGCCCTGAGGTTTTCTAAAAGGAAACTTGTTACGCCACTTGAAACGATGATGAATGGTCATGTGACTAGATTTACTATTAGTTTCAACATGCGGCCGTAATAGACAAATCCGTTCAGAACCTGACAAGTAGCCAGTAAAAGGAAAGGTCACTTTGGTAACTTTATCTAATTTCTCATGTCATTTATTTTCAGCAAATGTAGGGCTGGTTGAGTACATGTGGAGTCAAACTGCCTGACACAAGAAGCTCAGAAACAGCATAAACCTTTGAAACTTTATAATATGTAGGTCATTGAGCAATAGGCAAAGTCACTAAAGTTACTCTGTGATTGTAAAATGGAACTGCATTAGTGCCACAATAGGTATGATTAAAAAAAAAGAAAAGAAATGATGGATCAATTTTCCACACTTTGAGAAAGAAACACGAAGAAAGAAGAATGAATTGTCTCTAACCTTTGATGAAGTAGTCTCGGTTGGGTCCAATGAGAGTGTTGTAAGGATAGCCGTAGTAGGCGAGGGTATAGGGATCACATTGATACACATAGTTTTGCTGAGTACTTTCAGTACTGCTCACGGTTCCCTTGGATGCTTTCTGGTAGCGGGTGTATTGTTCCTTGTCTACAGGCTTGGCCAACGTCACCTCAATGCATGAGCCCTCGATTTCTGTACCGTTCAGGTTGTCCATAGCCACCACTGCATCATCCCGGCTGGTAAAATGCACAAAGGCGTAGTCACGGATCTTCTTCACTCGTTCGACGCAGCCCGGGTTGAACTGGCTGAAGGTCTTGCGGAGGGTCTCCTCGCTGGTCTCGATCATCAAGTTGCGCACATACAGAATCTTCACTGTCTCCATGATGTCCTCATCAACATCGATTTCTGGTTCCGCCCAGTCGACAGCAATTTGGTGACCCCAGAGCTGCACATAAAAAATATTAACACTGTGGAACTTTTAAAGAGACGACCTTTGGGTTTTGAGGTATGCTACCAAACTCACCGGGCTGCCATAATTGTAAACATTAATCGCTATTGTAAAAGGTGTCACTTATTATCTTATCTTATTATGATGAGACGTCTTTACAAGCTGTTTTGCATGCAATGTAATGTGTCTTACCTGAATACGCCCAGGCATGAGTTTTCTTCTGGCCATGGCAGCCGCACGATGTGACTCGTACTCGACGAAGGCAAAGCCGCGATTCTTCATTTTGTCAGCAGCACTTGCATACACAATCACATCCAACACCCCTTCTGTCACTTTGGAGACTTCCTCCAGAATCTCTTCTCGCTTCTTGGTCTTGGGAATTCCACCAATAAACAGGCGGCAGTTGTCCACACTTGAGCAGACCCCCAACAATCGTCCAGGCCGCACTTCATAGTTGTTTAGCTCCCTCACAGCTTGTTTCGCCTCATGTTTCTGAGTGTACATGACAAAGGCATAGCCACGGTTTTTTCCATCAAAGTCCATCATCAGACGCATCTCATAGATCCTACCAGCTGACTCAAACACCGGCACCAACTCGTCTTCATAAACATCACGCGGAATCTTGCCGACAAAAATCTCACAGCCTCTTGGAGGGGATGGGCCTTGCCAGCCAGGGGGCGGACCATATTTGCGTTGTCCATTCTCTTGAACCATCTTGTAACCTGTGCGCTCCATCAGAGCCAACAGGGCTGCTTCGTTAGGAGCTCCAGCAACACCATCTGGAATGGATCCATGCAGGATTGGATGATTGTTGGCAGGGTTCGATTTGGAGGAGGGGCTAGAGTTACTCATGGTGACGGCAGAGGCGGAGTCTTCTGCTGTCATTCTGACACAAGCTTCCAATCAGAGCCGGAGTCTGGAAAAGAAAAAGGATAATTGGGTTATTGTCTTAGATTTCATAAAAATAACCGTCAATGTTTAAAGTTGTAGAACGTCCATGAAACATATTACTGGGATCACTTACAGTATATAACGGCTATAAACATTGAGATATCCTCATTAGGCATTGATATGACCAATAAATGCTGCCTTTAGAGATATCGATTTTATGTTTCACAGCATCAAAGCACTGTATTAAACTTAAGATGTCACTTTGATGTTTGGCAACAATTTTCTGTTACGTCCAGGTAGCGCTCAGGATAATGTGTAAGCTAAGTATGTAGCATGTTGCAATGAGCTAGCTAGCTAGAGTAGCTAGCTAAATACTAAAACAAAAAAGATAGCGTATCTAACTAGGTAACATTATTTTGCTTTAAAACATATTAATTCCGAAAGTGGTACTGATTTTACTTCTGCATAGCTCACGTTCTGGCTCTTAGATGCGTAATTAACTATGTACATTGTAACTACTTCACCTTTAACTCAAGTGAATTATTCCCACAGTAGCAGTAGTAGTAGACTTTTTCCTGCTGATGCCACACTCATAAAACAGTTTCATACAGTAAGTCAACACAGCGCTAATATAATGAAAGTCCTTCTCTTGGCCCCTTCACACTACACACCGACACACATTCACAAAACAAAACATAACAAAAAAAAAATCTTAAATCCTGTTCTCAAATTAAAGCCGCCAAATAACACCAGCTAAGCCGCATAGACCTGCATTGTTCAGAACGGAAAAAATCCCCCAAGTACCCAAATCCCTTGGTCTGGATTTCTCCTGACACAGCAGCAGAAAATAGAAAATTTGTACAAAGGTCAAGGTGAACTTTCCAAATTCCAACTATTAGTCAGTCAGATGATTTCTGTCACTGAAAAGAATTTACTCTGTTCAGCAGGTTGGTATTAATGCCAGTTTTAGTATTTGTTTAAAGTGTTTGCTGAGATTTATCAGCGAGCTCGACGCTGACGCCTCTGTTGAGCGTGAGGACGTTAGGCTGCTTAGTAATAGTACCATGGTTATACAAACACAAGTGGGCTGACCCAACGGCCTACACATATCTTAACATGGTATAAACACAGATACATGTTAAAACACAGTGCTCATTCTTAAACACACACACACACACACACACACACACTTACTTCTCCATGGTCATGCCAGAACAATAAAGTATAAAGGCAACGGTGTAAAGGTTAGTAATAAGTAATCGTTTTAGATTTACAAGATTTCATCCACTCATACACATCTTTCTCCTTCACTCACACACCCACCCATCCACACACACACACACACACACACACACACACGCAATAAGTACCTGCAAGTTTCATCGCCTGCTCCGAGAGGTGCACTGTAAAAGCATGTGACTGACTGCGTGTGATGACTGAATAATAGACAAGTCAGCAGAACTAACCCAAAGCTCATACACACACTTCCTCCTCCACACAAACACACACACACATAGATACAAAAGCAGTATCTTGGCCCAAGGCCAGGCAGAAACAGGAAGAGTAAAGGACTGACCAATCACGAGACAACTGATGGATAGACAAGTCAGAGTCCCAGTTCCTACTAGTCTGAAGATGTTGCTCAAAATGGTACAACTTGAAAAGGTTTTCTCAGAATAATTGACTCAACTATTAAATAGTTTTGTGAGTATTGGTAATATTTGTCATCCAAAAAAAACCCCCATCAATCTATGTGTGTGTGTGTGTGTGTGTGTGTGTGTGTGTGTGTTTGTGTGTGTTCCTGGAAGAATGAACAATTCAGCAGAAACGAAGAGGTCGAAGAAAAGAAGAGGTTGTGCACTGGAAGGATGTGCAGGGTGTGTGTGTGTGAGCACACACACATATTTGTTCGTTTTTTTCTGGAAGTGAAACTGTAAAGGTCCCTGTTCCGTTAAGATGTGGTAGGAACAGCTGGAAGTGAAAGACAGAGAGAGAGAGAGAGAGAGAGAGAGCGAGCGAGCAGGGGAGAAACCTGAGGCAGCAGCAGGTGGATGATTAACTTCCACACAAATCACTGCCTGCTTATACATGAACACACACACACACGCATTTGTCATAGTACACTTGCGAAGACCTTCCACTCACAGAATGTTTATTAAAGCAGCTAATTAATGTAACTCTACACCTAGAGTAAAATGTATTTTAACACTTTAAATCTTTAAAGTCAGTAACAAAAACGACACATTTGGGCTAGGATGAGTTTAACTTATGGTGACCAGACTCTAAATGTCTCAAGGAACTACAGCAGTACTTGGAAATAATAATAGAACCTGAACTTGTTTTACAGACATTAAACATTTCCAATGAAAACACGAAGGGGAAAAAAGAAAACGCACATTGCTTGGTGGGGACCAACCGAATGTCACCATGAGGATAAGAGGAATATCTAAGAGTTCTGACCTTGTGGGAACATTCGGTCCCCACCAAGATATAAAATGCATACAGACAAACAAGACAGAGTGAGAGACAGAGTGAGAGAGTGAGTCCATTCTTGGAGGAAATATTTATTCAGACTCCAGGTCCCCATTAAGCACCTCCCCACCTCACACCATGAAAAAAAGGCAATATTTTACTGCTGCATGTATGTGCAGTGCTCAGGTTTTGTATCTGAATCATGTGAGGTGTCATGAAGCTGGTACTCGTTATTGCTTTACTGCCATGCCTTTAAAGGATAATTAACTTGAGAGTGAGCGATACACTCTGTGAGGAGTTAATGAGTTTATGGCCATGTGCAATGAATGATACAACGAACTGATCTTTGACTCTCTGCAGATGAAACAGATACGAGGCACGGACTCACACACATATATATATCCGTCACCTCTGTCTAGATAAATTTTTTTCAGATTGAGGACAAAATTGTAGGACAATGTTGTTGTTGTTTTTTCTGAAGCATGCCTGTTTACCCCATTATTTCACAATTCATTACACAATCCAACTGCGTAAATAATGAAAGAAGTTATAAAATAAATAATGTAAAGAGACTGAGAGTGTGAACTATACATTTTCATTTAAAAAAAGAGAGAGAGAGAGAAATGAAAGTGCAGAGCAACGCTGACCTCCAGCTTTAAAGCACTGATAGGACGTGAGGAGAAGCAAACACACACCGTCAGACACTGCAGTCTCTAATACTGAGACACTCAGGGTCACACTAATCACAACAACAACACATTCGCATCACTTATCATTCACACTAATCAAAATACAAATGTAACATGACTTATTTCAACTTATTCTCCCTATTTCGAACTACTGATATATCAAACACAAACACACACACACAGTGGCTAAAAGTAATCATAGAAAGCATTGACATTTCTCATGCGCATGTGCATGTAGTGTGTGTGTGTGTGTGTGTAGAATTTTTCCATTCACACAGAGAGCGAGAGAAAGAGAGTGAGAGAGACACACACACACACACACACATATATATATATATGTGTGTGTGTGTGTGTGTGTGTGAATATAATGCCCTTGTCATACTTGTACTGAACAAACAGCACAGTGTATAGAGTAACTAAGAGGGCAAAAGAAAAATTGTGCACACACAGGCAAACACACATACGCAAACACACACCCTCACATCAGTGCACGCGGCAAGAAAGGGGGGAATGAAGGATGTGGCGGGCTTTCAGGATCAAAGGGTGGCAGAGAGAAAGAGAGATCGACAGACAGAGAAAGAAAGAAAGAGAGAAACACGCTACGAGACAGAAAGAAGGACACAAGACAGACCAAAGACTGAGAGAGAAGTAAAAGAGACACAACCAGCGAGAAAATGCCAGACAAACAATAAGACGGGCAGATGGACAGGGAATGAGAAACGAAGGTCAAAGTTTAGGACAGTATAATCTGTGATCTTTAATCTGTACAGTGATAAAAAACGGCTCCTTCATGTTAACAATGAGTGTTTTAAAGCTGCTGTGTGGATCATGTTGGACACACACACACACACACACACACTCTTCCTTCAGTTCTCTCCATTCAGAACCAGGGATGCACAGGTTAAAGTTTGTAGACACCTTCGACCTCATGATCGTGTTAACATTCAAGCTGAGTTATCTCTCTACTTATTAAAGGAACTCTGTCTTTTACAACGTGTGATAACACTAATCTAGGTGTCCACATAAGATCGGGTCACGCAAGACTTCTAGGAAGCGAGGCCTCGTTCTCCACATCTGTTTAAAAGGCTGTATTTTTTCAGCTGTGGTCCCATGAAGGAGGAGAACTACAGCTTGCGTTGCTCTTACAAGACTTCTCCATGTCAGTGTGAGACATAGATTAAAGAGGGACGTTACTGGTGTCTTCACTGACAGTCAGACTCAGGGGGGGGAGCATTCTGATTGCTCTATAGCGCCATGGTTGGTAAGGCTTCAAAGGGGGCAGCTGCCACCCTGAACTGTGAAACATGTGACTGCTATTGCTCAACTAGTAGGTACTACTTGCAAGGCAACTATAACGCAGATACTGTAATGATGATATGTATGCAATTTATTTTACAAAACACAGCTTGATATAGTACACACGTGGACAAAATTGTTGGTACTCTTCGGTCAATGAAAGAAAAACTCAATGGTCACAGAAATAACTTTAATAATAAATAAGAATTCTATGAATGTTAACCAATGAAAGTCAGACATTGCTTTTCAACCATGCTTCAACAGAATTATTTTAAAAAAATGAACTCATGGAACAGGCCTGGAGAAAAATGATGGTACCCCTAACTTAATAGTTTGTTGCACAACCTTTTGAGGCAATCACTGCAATCAAACGATTCCTGTAACTGTCAATGAGACTTCTGCACCTCTCTGCAGGTATTTTGGCCCACTCCTCATGAGCAAGCTGCTCCAGTTGTTTTCCAGTTGTTTTGAAGGGTGCCTTTTCGAGACAGCATGTTTCAGCTCCTGCCAAAGATGCTCAATAGGATTGAGGTCAGGGCTCATAGAAGGCCACTTTAGAATAGTCCAATGTTTTCCTCTTAGCCATTCTTGGGTGTTTTTAGCTGTGTGTTTTGGGTCATTGTCCTGTTGCAAGACCCATGACCTGCGACTGAGACCCAGCTTTCTGACACTGGCCAGCACATTTCTCTCTAGAATCCCTTGATAGTCTTGAGATTTAATTGTACCCTGCACAGATTCAAGACACCCTGTGCCAGATGCAGCAAAGCAGCCCCAGAACATAACAGAGCTTCCTCCATGTTTCGCAGTAGGGACAGTGTTCTTTTCTTGATATGCTTCATTTTTCCATCTGTGAACATAGAGCTGATGTGCCTTGGCAAAAGTTCCATTTTTGTCTCATCTGTCCATAGGACATTCTCCCAGAAGCTTTGTGGCTTGTCAACATGTAGTTTGGCATATTCCAGTCTGGCTTTTTTATGATTTGTTTTCAACAATGGTGTCCTCCTTGGTCGTCTCCCATGTAGTCCACTTTGGCTCAAACAACGACGGATGGTGCGATCTGACACTGATGTTCCTTGAGCATGAAGTTCACCTTGAATCTCTTTAGATGTCTTTCTGGGCTCTTTTGTTACCGTTCGGATTATCCGTCTCTTTGATTTGTCATAAATTTTCCTCCTGCGGCCACGTCCAGGGAGGTTGGCTACAGTCTCATGGATCTTAAATTTCTGAATAATATGTGCAACTGTAGTCACAGGAACATCTAGCTGCTTGGAAATGGTCTTACAGCCTTTACCTTTAACATGCTTGTCTATAATTTTCTTTCGAATCTCCTGAGACAACTCTTTCCTTCGCTTCCTCTGGTCCATGTTGAGTGTGGTACATACCATGTCACCAAACAACACAGTGACTACCTGGAGCCCTATATATAGGCCCACTGACTGATTACAAGATTGTAGACACCTGTGATGCTAATTAGTGGACACACCTTGAATTAACATGTCCCTTTGGTCACATTATTTTAAGTATTTTCTAGGGGTACCATCATTTTTGTCCAGGCCTGTTCCATGAGTTTATTTTTTAAAATAATTCTGTTGAAGCATGGTTGAAAAGCAATGTCTGACTTTCATTGGTTAACATTCATAGAATTTTTTTAAATTATTACTTTTGTCAGATTAAAGTTATTTATGTGACCATTGTGAGTTTTTCTTTCATTGACCGAAGGGTTTTGTCCTACAATTTTGTCCACGTGTGTATCTGTCGACTATTAGATTTTTATTCATAGATTGTCTTGCGAAAAAACAACCAGAGAAATACCAATACTTCAAGATATACTTCTTGAAGGTTTAAATGTACGCAACATTTTGCTTTACAACAAGTTCCACAGTGTCCACAGGAAGTAGTTATCATACACCGCGTACGTACTGCATGATGAGCAATCTTTTCACAACATCAGGAGGTATGTGAAAATACTGATCAACCAGACCAAAATAACGTCTAGCATACGACCATTGGAAGAGAAAACCAAGACGCTAGCTAACAACTTGCTCGCTATTTTGTCCAGGACACCAAGACAATCTGCTTTATTAGAAACTTTGTTGCTAACAATACTACAACTATTATATAAGGAAATAACAAACTCTTTCCATTTAACATACTTAATTTATCATTATCACTTATCAATCTTATCATTTTGATTAATACATATTCACATTTCATACAAATTTCAATAATTCATTTGATTGTGTAAAGCTACTTTGCGACAATGTCAATTGTTGAAAGCGCAATACAAGTAAAATTTAATCTAACTGAATTTAATTGACTAGCTACAGTAACTAGCGCTGCCGTGTTCCAGACAAGTAAAACCTTATTAATCTGTTATAATATACATAAATATTAATCCATATTTCTTTCTAGCTGTAAAAGCTTGACTGATATATACATGGCTTTAACCTTTCGTTTGGGTTTCTACTCTCTAACCTACATTCCTACCGATCCTTTTTTGGCTCAAAAGCTAACTAACACTAGCCACTTTTTAAGCTTTGCACCTCAAGGTACACATTATCTAACCTGAACATTAACGATCATTTTGGCTAGTCATCAAAACTTACCAAACATTCCCTTATGCAGCAAATTATGAGGTGATTCAGCAACAGCAAGAATGGATGGGAAATATACATTGTGGTACGGTATGTGCTTTTATATTGTATATATTAACCTTTTAAGCAATTTGCACGTACAGTAGCTCTTCTATTGGATCGGAATACACGGGCCAGCCTTTGCTCCCTACATGCACCAGTGAGCCTTGGCCACCCATGACCCTGTCGCTGGTCCACTGGTTTTCTTTTCTTGGCCAACTTTTGGTAGGTCCTGACCAGTGCAGACTGGAAACATCCCTCAAGCAAGAGCTGCAGTTTTCGAGTTGCTCTAACCCAGTCCTCTAGCCATCGCAATATCATATGCAATACCGTTCCTATTACAATGGCACCTGGAAGTGGTTGGGATGTATTAAGCAACAAGTCAATCGTTTTTTTTTCCGTGAAGTCGGTGCATTGGAATACACAAGTGTAAGGATTTGATAAAGGCCAAATAAAGGCCAAAAAACGGCAGGTCTTGTGGGATGTTCCAGGTCTGCAGTGGTCAGGACCTACCAAAAGTAATCCAAGCAAGTGAAACCGGTATACTGGCAACATGGTCATGGGTGGCCAAGGCTCACAGATGCACATGGGGAGTGAAGGCTGACCTGTGTAGTCTGAGCCAACAGAAGAGCTCAAATTGCTGAAAAGGTTAATCCTGGTTGTGATAGAAAGGTGTCAGAACAGTGCATTACTGTTTTGGTGGCCAAATTTTAGGCAGGCTTTTTATAATATTTGGCACTAATTCTACTGCACTTCCTTTTTTTTTTTTTTTTTTTTTTAATGTAAGTAAATTTATTATATTGACCATGTTAACTGCTTTGTTTTAAAGATCGGATTTCCTCCAGGTCTAATCTCCTCTATTATGTCACTTCCAATGGGTTTCATCTAAAATGCATCATAATGTTTTACTTAAATGTCTGGAGTCCTGTCAAGTATCAATTGCTAAAAAAAAACTTTGAAATTGTTGTTAATAATGAACATTGTTGTATTTAATTGAAAAAAAGAAAAAAATCTAAATCAAAGCCCTTTTTGTTTTTTGTCTTCTTAAGTTTTGGAAATCAAGTAAAGCGCTAGCATTTTAAAGTGTACATAAGAAAAGAAAAATATCCTACAGTGCAACTTGATTATTTATTTCATTGTGTAGAGAAAATCACATTTAGTCACACAGTTTTGGACAGATAAGACCTATATAAGTAAATAAGACCTCCTTGCCGTTTTGTTGATGAAGATTGTATTTATATAAGTTTTTCCAGGCACTCTGTTACAAGACGGAATTTAACATTTAGGTTTTTTTCCCCTAGATGCTATCAACATTCCAATAAATGGTCTAGCACAAAATCCTATAAATCATCAACTACTCACAGTACCAGACAAAATAACAGCAATAGGAACGTATGGCTCTGCAAGTAAATGAGGAAGGAGGAAATACAAAATACAAGAATAGAATACAGCCTGTTTAAAGCAGAGTGAAAGTGTACACACACACACACACACACACACACACACACCTGTCTTCCCAGCACATACCTGCCACACACACATTCCTCAGACTTGGTCAAGCCAAGAGGAGAGGGTGATGATCTGATTGGGGAGGGGGGGTTGGTGGATGGACGGCTTCATCTGCATCAAAGTGAAAGTGACGCACTGTTTTGAAAACTTTAATTGTTTCTTAATTAATTAAACTCACGGAAAGTGTCCTGGACATGACCCATTTCACTGACTAGGCTTAGTCAAACAAAGCTCGCACTACTCAGTACTCCTGACCTTGCCAGAACTCCTATAAAATGCTTTGTGTGCAGTAGGTTCCAAAGGTCTAACCAAGGACTTTTTAAAAATCTTTTAGAGGAAACATGAAACTGGTTTACATTATATATACATTATATGAGATGATGCGTTGCAAATCATCTCATCAGCATTTTATACACATCTAAGATGTATTACTTAATCTCTTTCGAACCCTGGACAATCCTATTTCAATCCTATATTTGTTTATTCTGACAACATTCACTTCCCTTTCAATAACCAGTTCTTCATCTAACCTTTTCCCAAAGCTTGCATTGCTTTCCTGGAGTGCAGGACTGCTACATTTTCCACCAACTGTAAGGTTGATAAAGCACAACTATCAGCCCAAAAGATAGTAGATAAGAATTTTATATTTTGGCACATGGTGATGAAAAATTGCCCAAGCACAGGGAATCCTGGTATATTTGGCAAATGGTAAATTAGGCTCAATGGTAAAAACGATCAGATGAAGATGTGGTTATCAAAAGGGAAGTGAATGTTGTCAGCATAAACGAAAATAGGATTGAAAAATGTTAACAGCACATATAATATTTCTCTGCTTAAATATGTGTTATGCTCAAGTAATGAAGCGAGTGAGGAAGGTAGCTGTTTACAGCAGCAATAATATAAATGATAACTGTTATATAATATAAATATAAATGATGTTGCTGTTTCTGACAATTTTTGCCAACAAACATAACTATAAGTGGATAAAATGTACAACATGTTCTATATATCTAATACATTTAAAAATCCTTCTCCCACAAAAATGTTATATTTCTGAGTGGTGGTGCAAGAGCACAAATGTTTTTGGACTTTACAGCCAATTTATTTCTCATAGTACACTACAGTGCAAATGCTAAGCCATACTACTTAAAAAGACAGCAACATGTACAGTATTAATTTTTCAGCATATCAGATCATACTGTACTGTACCTCAACCGAGTGGTAGAGATGGCTTAATCAGGTTACGTTCAACACATTTATTTAGTAAGATACAGTAAATCAGAATGTGCTCTACCAAAAACTTGGGGTAAGTGGTAACGGGAAACTGCACAGTAATTATTCACAAACTTCCATGCTATAAGAGAAATGAAGAGATGACTTCCTGTTACGGTAAAATTATCCGCTTAGGGGGGTTAAAGAACCTCCGCGTGATGAAAACGTGAAACTTACCAATTAAATAACATAGGATGTGGTCATACTGAAAAAAATTTGGGATTGAAATCTCCGCCTCTTTAGTTCTCAATTTTTTTTTTTTTACCTTTTTGTTGAATCAAATAATACCCTGGAAGTCTGTGATAACGCATGCACGCACTCTGGGCCCACCCTATCAGTAAACATGGGAGGCAAAAGCTGTAGAGTCCAAAGACCAAGAAGGAAAGAAACTCACATATACAGTATGTACTCATGCACTCATACACACACACTCTCTCTCTCTCTCTCACACACACACACACACACAGGTCGCCAACCTTAGCAACAATTTAAGCACCACCAGTTTTCCTGTACGTGAAGGTTAAGGAAGGATACACAAACGTTAGTGTAGTTACAAAACCAGAACACACACACACACGTACACACACTAACTGAAAATGCCTGAGGTTATGTCAACTGCATCCTTCCGTATAAACAATTTGACACACCACTAGAAAAAATAATTGTGACACTGTACCTGCCTCCTCAGGTGCACCTGTGTGTCCACTTAATGCTGTGTGTGTGTGTGTTGTGCTGCCACCTCAAACACAAGCACACCCTCTTGATCTCTAGCCTCCTCACCTGATTGTTTTCTCTCTCTCCCTCACTCTCTCTCTTTCTCTCTCTCAACACACACGGACACACTGGTACGGCCGGTAAGTCGTTGGAGTCGAGTGTGTGTAGGAGGCGGTGAAGTGTGTTTGCTCAATCCTTGTGTGGGGTGGGGCAAAGAAAAGGTGCCCCCTCCTACCTAGTGCACTCTCCTTCCAGGATTTTGAGAGAACAAAGTTCTTGGGTGTGACAGGAGAGATAAAGCATGAGAACAAGTGAAATAGAGTGTGTGTATATGTGTGAGAGAGAGAGAGATTGCAGTGAAAGTTGTGATAAATACAGATGCTCAACAGTATATTTGACTATTATGAAAAACATACCATTTTTCATAGTTCATTTATTTTGCATTAGAACAGGGTCAATTTATCAGCTTTGTTAAAAAAAAAACTGGACACGTGTGTGTAAACAGAAATAGTGCATATACTGTACTATTGTTACTATAACTGTATTATTGTCAACAGTACTAACTTATTCCTATGTTGTAGCTGAACAACTCACAGTTCTACACAAAACACTCACGATTTACTTAGATACACTATCACATATCATCCATGAAATGAGTCCTGTAAAATCATAACACTGTATAGCCAGAGGGCATTTTCTAATATTAGCACTGTTTCCTCAATATGATTCTTAGCCATGTTCTGTTATTCGAACACACGCTCGGCTAACCTCTGCTAGCACAATCCACTCGGCTCGGCTCAACTTGAAAACGGTTAGATAATTAACTTAATTAGAAGTTAATTAAGACAAGCAGGGGCTGTGCTTGATTAAGAGTATTTAATTTGTTCTTTACTGATGTTCTGTTGAAAGCTTAACTTTGATTGGTTAGTAGGTTGAAATATCTTCCATAAAAGAACCTCAGCGGTATTTACAGTAAGTAATTATACAACTATAAAAAAAGAGTAGCTAGTGAAGGAACGTTCATAGCTGCTATGCTCGTAGACAAAGGATATGTTTTACTATTTACTATGAATAACCCACATTTTCATAAGGGGTCACCGTGCACAAAATTTGACATGTGATTACACACGTGGACAAAATTGTTGGTACCCTTCGGTCAATGAAAGAAAAACTCACAATGGTCACAGAAATAACTTTAATCTGACAAAAGTAATGATAAATAAGAATTCTATGAATGTTAACCAATGAAAATCAGACATTGTTTTTCAACCATGCTTCAACGGAATTATAAAAAAAATGAACTCATGGAACAGGCCTGGACAAAAATGATGGTACCCCTAACTTAATAGTTTGTTGCACAACCTTTAGAGGCAATCACTGCAACGATTCCTGTAACTGAAGGGTACCAACAATTTTGTCCACGTGTGTATGTCCAGCTGACTTGGTGAGAGAAACATTCTGATTGCGCATTTAGTCTTCACACTATCTTGCCTCATTTAGACAATGCTAGCAAAGAGATGGCCATCAGACTACTTCAACTTGCTGCAACACAAGCAAACGTCGCCAGATGGTTTGGATTTTCCAGGAATATAGTACCAGTTCCTGCTGCTGGTATTCCAGGATTTCACACAATAAATCTTCTGAATATTCAACGAAACTTCACTGCAGCTGGACTTGCTGGATGATGAAGTAGTCCGTACTGTTAGCCAACGTTATCGTCAAACGACATCCAAATTTTGAATTTCTGGTGCTGATCGCACACAGAAATTCTATATTATCCTTTTGACGGGAACCATTTTTGTAAGAAATTTATATGCTCATAACATGTTCTTTGTCCATAAGTGTATAATGTAAGTGATAATAAGAGTAGTAACCTGTTTTGTGGATGTTCTATAACATCAAAAATAATTATAAATGGATGAAAAGTAAATGGTTTACTATTATTATTATTATTATTACTTGTAGCTTATATGCTTTATTTACATTCTTTATATATAAAACTCTCACATTAGCCTGTGCCTACTGCCATAAATCTACTGACTATGTGTAAGATAAATAGTGTGCAATCACATTTACAAACCTGTCTGTGTTACTGTCTCTATTGCTGCTGGATTTCTGAAATGTCCTTCAGGACCAATAAAGTATCTACTGTATCTACATTTGTATGTGCTGGCAAGTTGCGAAAGTATACGCAGTATAAAATACTTCAGAATGTGGGGCTACTGGGGGGGGGAAAAATCAGTTTACAGAATGCCTTGTTGCTCATAATTTTCTTATTACAGGAAGCTGAAATTCTAGCAATACGTTTGAACAGAGTACAAGATGTAAAAATAGGCACCAAAACAAAATCACAACAATGAGATGAAGGAGAAAATGTGTATTTATGTGTGTACACGTGGAAAACAACAACTGAGTTCTTATAGTTCATTATGTGTCTTTTCAGCTAAACAGCCGAACGATTTCTGCCGAGTCATTCGCGAGTCATATGATGATGGTCACTCTTGGTTACACATTCAACTTTTACCTAAATAGTTACTTATTGTGTGTGTGTGTGTGTGTGTATGCGTTTATGTGTGTTAGAAAACAAAAAAATGTAAAAAAAAAAAAAAAGTAGGAAAAGCAGAGTGCTTAAAGAAAGGACATTTAACGAAAGGACTAACAGGAAATTATAAAGGTCAAATTGAGTTCCTGTTCCAGGTCATTGGCTGATCAACATTGACCCCAAGTGGCCCGGTCAGAGCTAAATGGGTAAGCACACATGCACCAAAGCCCTGCTGAAAACGCAACTCTGGAAACGATTACTTCTCGAGCTGAACTTTGAAATGGAGAGAATCTCGCGGGTTAATCTTCAAATTGCTATGGTAACATCATAAAATCTCACTATGAGTATTATGAGTAAGCCATAAAACTAGGCTAGCTTGACTAAAGTGTAAACAAACCTTAATGAGGAGCAAAGTCTGTTTTCAAAAATGTGATTGAACAAATATACTGCATATTCCTTATTCTAATTTGAAAAATGTAATACTCAGAAGAATAATGATAAAAAAGTACTTTTATATACATTTTACTTTCCGAGAGCTGTGTTTGCTTCAGATTTGTATTACTACAGATATACACTAGTATTAAAGTACAAATGGAATGATTATAATACAATGGTTACATTTCTGGTTGCATTAAACCTTAAGTACTTTTCTAAATGATTATTATTGTCAGTAAGAATTACCGACACTGTTAATTACTGACCCAAGTAAAAGGTGTTGGCTAAAAGAAGAACCTTTTTTTTAAACATATAAATCCATATAATTAAGTTTACTTAAAGCATGAACATTAAACAAAAGCATTTCAAATGAAATACTTATTATAGCTAGTGATGGTAAATAAGCGTATTTTCCCCAAGAATCATGGGGAATAATTAGCTAAGGCTGACTAAGATTATCAGCTTCATTCTAATCCTCTCAAATGCTAGCTAGCATGATTCTAGCTCTAAAAATGATTCAAGTATCAACATGTTTAAATTTAGGGTGCAATTTCCACTCAAGTAAAACATGTTAGTTGAACAAAAATAAATGACAAAAATTGGCATGTTTACTTTAAACTTCCTAAGTAGAATTAAGTACATTTACAGTACAAACCTAAGATACTTTAGTAAAATCAACATAATATCAGTACGTTAAAGCGACATAATGGCAATTTTTCTCCTGACAATATCAACTTTCTCCTGACAATCTTGTCTGCATTGTCTTAGGCCTGCTTTAGATAAAATCTGTATTTTAAGAGATTAAAATTTTCTGATTCTGATTTATTATAAACTCACAATTTTATTTTGAATCATGTGTATTCTTTCTTTGTAAAGATGTCAGTTTATTATTAATACACCATAGAAAAAAAGACTTTTAGTTCATGTGACATGTATATTGTTCAAATACGGTATATACAAAATTCATATTCAACTATGCTAATTTAGTAAATTAGTTATTATTTTAATGTGCTGATGTAGTGTTTATAGTCGATTGTAAACGTGGCAGAAAGAAATCTTAAGTAAAATAGAGATCCTTAAAAAAATCTGAATTAAGTTCAGAGAGTATTTGTACTTTGCTACTTCACACCTCAGATCTCGTTCACATTGTGCTTATCTACTATATAAACAAAGGAATGACTAAGAGGTGGAATGGTATGATATGAGAACCGTTCAAATCAACTTGCGACTTACAGAACTCAGTTATGGGAGGAAAAAAACACGACCTTTATTTCTCTATATAACCCCTCCTACAGTAATGCACTTAACAAGTGTTTCACTTGTTCACATCAAGGTAGAAAGTTTTCTCAGTGCACCAGAGACATTATAAGTTTTCTCAGTGCACGAGACATTATCCGACTGCCTGCATCTGTAACATCTGAAACGCTGGCCTCCCAGGAACTCCTTTAATGACCCAAATATTTAAAAATGCCTTGGAGCGAGGTCACACACTAATCATCCTAGTAACAAAAACACATGAAATGAAATGAAACTTATCTCTGCTTCCCAAATTGCACGCTTGTTCTTTAACTGTATATTCATTTTTAAAGGGATGTGCCGCACCCGGAAAGTTCTTCTATGTGATGCCATTAATTGTAATGAAATAGTGCTACATTAAGGTCATAAATATTTCAGATATCCTTATTACAGTACACTGTCATAGCACCGCACAGGCCCGCCCTCATAATGAATGAATGAACAGCACTGCTGGATAATCAGAGAAAGATGAACCATAGAGTAGGATGTAGGACAAAGTGTGTGTGTGTGTGTGTGTGTGTGTGTGCCTCCAGGTTTTGTCAGACTCTGCATTATTTAAAGTAGGAAACTGGAAAATCTGGTCCAACTCCAGCCTTAACTGTCTGCCATACTAACTGAACTATTTAGAACACTCACTCACTCACTCACTCACACACACATGCATGTGCATTAGTGTCACTTGATTACAGAGTCAGGAAAAATGTCTGATGCTGCAGCAGAACCTGTTGAGTCAAGGTCATCTGATGTTTTGTGTGCGTGTGTGTGTGTGTGTGTGTGTGTGTGTGTGTGTGTGTGTGTGTGCGTGCTACTGTTGTACTGCATGTTTCCATGTCACTGTATGGTGGTGTTCCTGTATGTATTTGGTAAATGTAGGTGTGTTTATGCTTGTGTGTCTCTTTCTGTGTATTTAGCTGTGTGTCACTGTGTGTGTCTGTGTATTTATGTGTATATGTAAATGTGTGTCTATTTGTGACGGGGGATAGAGAAAGAGAGAGAGAGAGAGAGAGAGAGTCAGCATAAAAAGAGTATGTTTTTTATTGTTGCACATTAAAGGCTCCTTGTGTTCTTGTTTTTTTTTACACAGCAAACATTTGATAAATCTCACACACACACACAGTGTGTAAATAACATATATAAATTGTTATAAGATTTAAAGACATTTTTGTTCGATATTTAGTATGAAAATACTGTTCATTCCACTTGACTTAAATCCTGGTATGGGTTTTCCCTTTTTTTTTTTTTTTTTTTTTTACATCTGTCTTACGGCAAAAGTATCTCTTGGTATCTTTTAAAGTTATGTAAAATATTGTGATTAACAAAACTAGCAAATTTCCTAAGTATCTAGTTATTTATTGAACACCAGGGGTGGGTATATATTTTTGACCAGTAAATGAGATGCATGAGAGATTCATGTTTCAGCCATTTGTGGTTCCTTTAGTCATGTGCAAAAATAAACAAAACCAAGTAAGAAACAAATTGGAAGGAGCATTGAAACACTGAAATATGAAACTTTTGGAATATTTCAAAAATCACATGTTTAACAGGAAGTAGCAACCATGTGAATCACATAGAGAAGAAATGTCAAGTTTATTTGCTTAGTTTTAGTGAGACTGACTGACAAGATCACTTTAAAAGAAAAACTTGTTAATTATGAATGAAGTAAAATTAGGTATAAATGAACGTTTCTAGCTATGCACGGGTCTAAGCTGGAGTTTCTTTTTGGCTCAGTAAGTTGTGTGTGAAACCAAATCAAAGTGTGAAACCAAGTAGCAAAAGTATCATTTTTAGATTTGATTCAGACTGTAACTGTAACCATTCCCTAAGTGGACAAATGTGCCTGGTTTTAAATTCCATCTCACACATGCTACATAAAGGTAGAATTTCTTTTAAGGACGCTTTAACATGTTTACACACCAGGGTTCAATTCAAACAGACTAAATCCTGCATATGTGATAGTACTCTTTTAGCTAAAAGGAGGACATGGTGGGTTGCAAATTTGCTTGTAATCTGAATCATGATGATATTGCACAATTGTGGTGAACAAGCTGCAACACTTAGCATCTGTCAGCTGACTAAACCTACCACAGAAAAGTTCTATATAACATGGGCATATTTATATAGATGTGTATTAGAACATAGATGGAAGTGATTAAATAGCCTAAAAAAGTAAAAATTTCTTGAATATAGGCAAAGTCGAATTATTTTACTAAGTATTAGTCTGTTTTTAAAACAAATAGAAGAAAATTAAACTTATTTCTAAATATTTTTCCTGATTCATTCATTCATCTTTTTCACTGTTTATCCTGTGTACAGGATCACAGGGAGCCTGGACCCTGTCCCATGCATCACATCTTACAGGCAACTTGGGAAAGCCAATTAACCTAATCTGCATGTCTTTGGAAAAAACAAAGTACTCTGTGGAAACCCACAATGCATGGGGAGATCATGCAAACTCCCTGGAGGTGCAAGGCCACAGTACTTACAGTGAAAAAGCAAAAAGCCAATTCTGCTTTTTTTTTTTAAAAGTAGACAATTTTAAGCTGTAAATTAATAATTATGCCTACAAATAAGCATGATTTTCTTAGATTTGATGTATAATAATCTTGTAATAGAAATTCTAGCTACGTTTTATTCTATTTGTGATACCTTCACTTACTTTTTTATTAAATAGTTTTACATTTTTTACAGTGTATCCCAAGTGTTAGGGGTGACACCATGAATGAGTTGCTATTTGTTGCACTGATATTACTTTGTATGTAAAGTAAAGATAAAAAAAAATCAAAACCTTTTAAACATAGCTACATTCTCTTTCACAACCACCCATGTGCATATTTCAGATATTTAACTAAAAATCTAGTCCTAGTCTATGAAAAATGCAGTTGGACATAATCACCCACTCAACCCTGTTCCAGAAGGAACATGTTCACCAGGAAGTTGCATCATATAAATTTACTTAAGATCACATGACGAAGAAAGAAACATTTTGTGTTCCTTATTTTTTAGGAAGATTGTGGTATCCATCAATGAGGTCACTTTGAAATAGAATGTTGTTATACAAATGAGAGACTGGAAGTGGATGATTAAATTAGCAAAGTTCAATCATTAAAAAGACTAAAAAAGAGAGGAAAGTGTGTGTGTGTGTGTGTGTGTGTGCATGCATGTGTGCCCAAAATTGAAACTCAATCAACTCCTCCCCTAATAACTCACCACCAATCAAACTAAAAAGGAGGGGCCCACACACACTACATACCTGCACTCTCTCTTCACAATGAATGCATTCTTCCCCTGAACTAGAGGTGTGTGTGTGTGTGCGTGTGTGTGTGTGTGTGTGTGTGTGTGTGTGTGTGTGTTTGAAAGAGATGGAGAAAGAGACGGTGATGGGAAGAAAAGCAGAAGGGAAAGAGAAGAGATCCTGTTTCTGTCTTGCTGTCTCCCACACAAATGCATGTACGCACACACTCACACTACACACACACACACACAGCCGTCCAGATGTCTGTCAGGGTTAAAGTCATGCTGAGGAGGTCACATGACCACTCATATGACTGAAAGACCTGAGACAGACAAGTGACCCCAGTGTTTCTCTGTCCCTTTCTGTTGGTGTGTGTGTGTGTGTGTGTGTGTCACAAGGAGTGAGGAAAAAGTTAAGTCATTTTAGAGAAGTTTTTTTAAAGAGGAAGATTAAAAATATGAAATGATCTATATTATACTATACTATACTACTGTATAGTATACTCTCTATATATTTCTAACGAATGTATACTGTACACCACACACACACACACACACCTGTACGATCGATACACAAACACCTAAAAGTGCTGACTTCTGAGAACTGATAAGCATCAAAACAAAGACAGTAGAAACTGGTTTCGGCCAATCAGACCGAACTCCCACAGCAAACTACATTTTAGTGTACACACTAGACTCTCTCTCCATCTCTCTCTCTCTCTCTCTCTCTTTCTCTTTCTGAAACACACACACACACACACACACACACACACACACACACACACACACAAAACCTGTTATCTCAACTTGTTTTGAAACAAACATCCATGCATGTTTTAGCATTGTATTATTTACACTAAAATAAAGTGACCCTCTTAGCGTCATCTGATTACACACACACACACACACACATCTAAAAGAGAACCACACTTCTTTTTATCTTTCCATAAGTTTTGGAAAACTACAGCAACAACGTACAATGCAAACAGCTGGGTGCTGCCTCTTGGCTATAACCTTTGACCTCTACCCAACAGCAAGAACTTACTCAAATATACAGTCTCTCTTTCTCTCTCTCGCTGTCTAACACACAGCAGGACTGAAGCTCGCAACCTCTAACACTTGCTCGATAGTATACTTGGATTCTTTGAGCGTTAAATGAGGAATAAAACTGTTCTCAGAGAATAATCATCAGTGTCAGTGGGGCTTGGAATAAGGAATCGTTTTATTCATCTTACACCTCAGCCATTTGCGCTGACAACGGAGAAACATTCCGAAAAACAAACATCTAAACAAACAAACAAACAGTTAAAAATAACTACCAGCTACACTTTCTAATTCCTAAAGACTTTCTTTGAGCCTTGTGTGTATGCATGTGTGTGTGTGTTCAGTGATATGGTTTAATGTGTATACACATACTGTACAAGGGAAAAAACCAAAAGAACAAGCCAAGGTCACGCTGATACTCCGTACACACACAGCGTCTGATCACGGCACTCTCCATCTCTCCTTCTTTCATTCTGTCTTGGGTTTGTATATTCCCCCCCTCTTCGATTGAGCCATCTCTAAGTGTGTGTGGTGTGTGAAACCCAACTCTTTCACACACATTCAATTACAGCACACCCTCTGAGTGCAGTTACACAATGCACACACACACACACACACACACACACTCATGCAGAAACGGACAGAAACTTTCAACCCACTTTTCACAACATTGTTGAAAAGTTTATAACTGAAAAAAAAAAGAAAGACAGTACGAAAGAGAGAGAGAGAGAAGGAAAGAGAGAGAGGTCATTTTGTAACTATCATAATAAATAAGGTCAAAGGTGTCATCAGGGCCTCAGCACCATCTGTACAGCGATGAAAGAAAACATAAGGAAGAAAAGCAGGTGGCTAAAGAGAGAGATAAAGAGAGAGATAGAGAGAGAGATAGAGGGAGAGAACATACCTGATTGGAGGAGATTAGGGAAAAAAAAGAAAGAAAGTGAATATCGCACCTGTAACGTTCAGTAGCTGTCAGAGTCGACGTCTCATTCAGCAGCACTGTAATCCAGCCGTTTTCATCTTCCCTCTCTTTTTTGGAGTCGTGTGACAAACCGAGCTCTGATGACAAGAACGACAGGAGAGATTTCTTCTTCTTCTTCTTTTTTCTTGTTTTGATTTCTGTCTCTTGAACTCTTTCGCTTCCCTGTCTGTGCTGACGCTCCTTCTTGCACTTCTCTCCTGTGAAGAGAATGAAGGGAGGGAGGGAGGGAGAGAGATTGAGAGAGAGAGAGAGAGAGAGAGAGAGCGGTAGAGGCAGAGAGAGAAAGAGAAAGAGTGTATGCGTGTGTGTGTGTGTGTGTGTGTATGAGTGAGTGAGTGAGTGTGTGTGAGTGAGAGAGAGAGAGAGAGAGAGAGTAATTAGCACTAGTCTCAGTACCTGCCTCTCACTGACATAATCTGCACATTCCTCTCATCTGATTAAGAAAGAATAAGACTAATAGAAGGATCAGGAAGGAATGTTCTAGAATGTTCTCAAAGGACTGCAATAGAAATACATGAATCAATATCAATAAATAAACTAAAAAAACTAAGTGTATAGATGAGTTGTGAGTCTGATTTGTGCGTGTGTGTGTGTGTGTGTGTGTGGTGTGTGAAAGGCTGAAACATACAGTACCAGGAAATGTTTAGTTTCATGTCACTTTGCTTGGTGCAGCTCGTTCCCATTGTGTGTGTGTGTGTGTGTGTGTGTGTGTGTGTGTGTGTTGTTCAGAAACTCACCAAACCTGAATGCTTCCAGGTACTTGCACTGGAAACACTATCCTCACTCAACCTGGACAACAGCCAAAACAGCATTCCACACACACACACACGCACACACACACACACACACACACACACACACACACACACACATTTAAATGAAAGCACTAATACACTAATTTAAACTGTTCATGCCAAAAACATGCTAATACTACAGTATTAGCACTTCACACACACACACACGCACGCACGCACGCACACAAATTTAGGTGAAAGCACTACACCATAAATTCAGACTGTTTACGACCAAAAACTTGTTTTTGCATGAACAATATTAGCAGTTCACACACACACACACACACACGCACACACACACACACACACACACACACACACACACACACACACACACACACACATTTAGGTGAAAGCACTAAACCATACATTCAGACCTTTTAAGACCAAAAACATGTTTTTGCATTAACAATATTAGCAGTTCTCACACACACACACACACACACACGCAGACATGCACGCAGACACTTACACTTCTCTCACAAACCTGGAGTTTCTGACGAAGGAAGTACAAATTGAGCCATCACAACCTCAAAATAACAGTTTTACCCAGTTCACCCTGACCTTCATAAAGTGTGTGTGTGTGTGTGTGTGTGTGTGTGTGTGTGTTGCGAAAGTCAGTAATCCACAGTTATCCACAATACAATTAATTACAGTTTAAAGACACTGTCCTAAGAAACCTAAAGTAACTCTATTATAGTGTTTTGATTTCTAAACATTGTGTAGCTTTTAAAAAAATATCTATATTTTCACTGTATATTTAGGACACTACATTTGTCATCTTTTATACCGTATATAACACGTTTCTTTTGAAATATTCCGTGCTGACACTGGAGACTCCTTCCTTGACTCTAAAGACGCAAATGTCTTTATAGAGGACACTAATAGTTGAATATGGACGTGCTGTCGCTGTGAAGCTAAAATAAGTGGAATGGTGGAGCTGAAGTCATTCGATGAGGAACAACTGTGGCCCGATCAGAGTATGACACAGGATGCATCACCTCACAGTCACTATAGTGGGGCAAAAGTCCAGGCTCAACATACTGTACAAGCGCCGGCACTGACAGAGATTCGCACCTTACAGTCTCTGCCACTAGATAACTACGAGGTAACGCCATAAAATACTGCGTGTAAGCCAAGAGACTGCAGTCAGTAAACACGTGAGACGGGGAAGCGCATCGGCTGCTGGCCTGATAACACCGCTCTTTACTTATACGAAGGACTGATTAGCACTTGGAAATCTATAGTGCTCGATACGAGAGAGAAACGGTACCTTAAATGCTATAAATGTTGTTTAAGTGTAGTTTCCATGAATTGACAAAAAATGTAGCATGATCACATGTTTATCACATGTGTTAAGCTTATAGCTTACTTAAACAAATTTGTTGTTGTATTTGTTCACATTGTTTGCAGTTCATCAGAAGTAGTGATGTACAGTACCTCTTTCTTTGTGGTTTTTCATTTAAGGATATTGTCCCCTGTAGTTGGCTGATGTTTTTTTTTTTTTCTTTTTTCTCGAGTTTGAAGCAGAAGTTGATGTGCAAATTCCTAGAGAACTCGACAGTTGCTATGGAAATTCTAATGACAAGACATGCAAATGTGTGGATTAATGGGATCCTGGGATTTTAATTATGAATTACCCTAGAGCAGAAACTACTGAAAATTAACCATATTGTTCAATGGCTCAAAGTTAACAAAGAGTCAAAAATTCTAATCCTAGCCTGGAAATCGAACCCCTAAGGACCAATGGAGACACGGGTGTCACGAATCCTTTAACTTTCTCTTATTCAGCTTAATCCTTGAGTTTAAATGATAAAGTCCCTAAACTACATCTAATAATCGTCCTGTTGATTATCTGCGAATCTGTGTATCCATGGCATAATTTCCAAAATGGTGGAGCACAATTGGTGGGCAATTTTGGAAATGCCAATTAACCTAATCTGCTACCTAGTCTTTGGACTGTGGGAGGACCCCACCGAGCACAGGAAGAAAAAGCTGTTTTTTTTAAATCCAGTTTAACAATTCTAATGATTTAAATATAGTTACAAGCAACGATGAGCGGGCCCAAGCACCTTGCGCCATCGCCACCTGGACACACAAGAAAGACATTTAAAGGGGACATACCAATACCATTATGACATAATTTTAGAAAAGGGGAGAATTTTATGTTTAGATCCACAAAAGCCTCAGATGCTGAAAAAAAAATTGCTATACAAACAAATTAAGAAAATATGGCAGTGACGTATGTCAAATAAAGACTTTAACCCTTAAATTGTTATGGAAAGTGTCATGTGCGTCTTTCAAAATGTGTTCCGTTTCAAAACCTCGATAATGTCCCTTAAAGGAGAAAGCTCGCTCTCATGGGTTAAGCAAGAACTCTCCGGCTTGTTTTCTAAAAGGGTCCTGGGAGAAAACTGGCATGGATGATAAATAATAAAGCGAAATATCTCTGCATCTGTCTTTGTTCCCCTGAAGGAAAAGTAATTCCACAACAAGCAGATTGTGTGAACTACACAAACGAGACAAATGCCCCTCAGAAAAGCTCTTTTGTTCCCCTACAATACCTGCAACACACCCTAATACACTAGTCGCATTGAATATCAGCGTGGAGAAGAAGAGAAGTGAGAGAGAGCGAGACGGAGAGAGAGGGGGGGGGTACTTCTTAATTTTTTAAACAGGGTGTTTCCTTTTTACACAGAGAAAACTGTAAGAGGAAAATGACATGCCTCAAGCATCTCTAATTACTGCGTCATGCTTTAGAAATAGTCGTGATGCAGCAAAAAGTAAAACAGAGTAATGGAGAGCAGCCAGGACAAGAGCAAACAGGGAAAGGAGTAAATGTGACAGAGAGAATGGGAGATAGAGATTATGACAGAAAGAGAGACATCCTCATATAGAGACAGACATACTAATAGAGACTTATAGAAAGACAAACAAACTCGAAAGACATGTAGAGAGAGAGACAGACATACAGTCATGTGTGTTAGTGCCGTCTCTTTTACGTCCCTTTTTTTACTGTGCCATTATTTATTTAACAAACAAAAAAAACATCATGTGGTGGAAATTAAATACCCCAATGATTCACTCACTCATCATCTATACCGCTTAATCCTGTATTCAGGGTCACACGGGGGACCTGGAGCCTATGCCAGGAGACTTAGGGCACATGGCGGGGGTACACCCTAGACAGGCTGCCAATCCATCGCAGGGCATACACACACACTCATACACACACTACAGCCAATTCTGGAATGTCAATTAACCTAACCTACATGTCTTTGGACTGTGGGAGGAAACCGGAGTACCCGGAGGAAACCCACCAAGCACGGGGAGAACATGCAAACTCTACGGAGACGGGAATAGAGCCTGGCCAGGAATTGAACCCGGACCCTGGAGGTGCAAGGCGACAGTGCTAACCACTACACCACTGTGCAGCCACCAATGATTCAATAATTCCTTAAAGTCTATCACATCACGTTTGCCCATTCTTCTTTACAAACAACATTGCTTCAGTTCAAAGTCCCACCACAGCATTTCAATTGGGTTTAGGTCTGCCCTTTGACTAGACCATTCCAAAACCCTGATTCATTTTTTTTTTACAGTTATTCTTATATAGATTTAATATTGTGCCTTGGATCACTGTCCTGTTCCATGACCCAATGTCGATTAGCTTTAGCTGTCGGAGAGATGTTCTCACATTTTCCTCTAGAGTACTCTGGGATACAAAGGAGTTCATGGTCAACTCAATGACTGCAAGATGTTCAGGCCATAGGGCTGCAAAAACAAGCCCAAATTACCACCCCTCCACCATCGTGCTTGTGGGTATGATGTGTTTCTGCTGAAATGCTGTTTGTTTTTCGCCAAACATGGCGCAAGGTGGTAAGGCCAAACGACTCCAATTTGGCCTTATCTGTCCTAAGAACATTGTTCCAGAAGTTTCGTTTTGTGGCAGTTCCGTGAACCTCAGTCGTGCTCCCACATTCTTTTACCTGGCAACCCTTCTCAACAAACTGTACTTGTTCAGTCCTCTTCTAATTGTGCTGTCAATGAGTTTAACATTTAACAATTTCAGTGAGGCCTGTGATTTTGTTATTCTTTTTTTCTGTGCAAAACAAAGGAAGTGCATGAGGCACAATAATTGAACAAAAAAAAATGTTACATACTGTTACATATAAAGTTGTATTTGCCTAAAACTAAGACCCACAAGTCGATCTTTATGAGGTTTTTACACAAAACAAACATAAAATTATAAGAGGGGGCACTAACTTTTACACATGAATGTATAGAGACAGGCAAACTGGTAAATAAAGACAGAGAAAAAAGAGAAACAAACTCATAGAATGCTAGAGAGGGAAAGGCAACCTGAGAAAGACACAAATAGAGCGACACGTAGGGACAAAAAGCTGAAAGTGAGGACAGAGATAGACATACTGTATATAGAGACAAAGACATTGATAGTGACAAAAACATAGAGACAGACAAACTGACAGAAAGGCATAGAGAGACACATATAAAGAGACAGACGCACAAGGAGATACATATAGAGAATAAAAGAAACTGATATGGACAGACAAACATCAACAAACTCAGAAAGAGACATAATATAAAAACAGGCGAATAAAGTGACAGGGAAAGACATACATAGAGAGACAGACATGATAGAGAGAGACATATGACATATGGAAAGACATAGAGACATACAGAGAGAGAGAGAGAGAGAGAGAGAGAGAGAGACAGACAAACTCATAGAGAGACATTTAGAGAGACGAAGAAACTGATGTATAAACTTAGAAACTGTCTCTAACACTGTAGAGAGAGGCAACGAAATTGATAGGGAAAGACATAGGCAAGCTGATATAAAGCGAGACAAAGGGAAACATACAGAGAGACAAGTGAACTCAGAAAGATACATACCAATATGAGACAAAGAACCTCTTAGGGAAAGGCATAGAGAGAGACAGACAAACTGATAGAGAGAGACACATAGAGAGACATACTATAGAGAGTCATATACCTATAGAGACACAAAAAACGCGGAGAGTTACAGAGAGACAAAGTGAAAGAAAGACATACAGGCAGAGCGAGCCAGGCGTACTGTATATAGAGAGAAAGAAACTGATGTGTACAGACATATAGAGAGGCAAACAAAACTCAGAAAGAGACATGCTGCAGAAGGGGGTGAAAAAAAACTGCTGGGGAAAGACATTGAGAGACAGACAAACTGATAGAGATAGAGATATAGAGAGAGACACTGTACAGACAATCAAACTCATAGAAAAAGATACTATAGAGAGACAAAGAAGCTGGTACGGAAAGACACAGAGAGACAGACAAACTGATAGAGAGAGAGAGAGACATATACAGAGAGACAATCCAACTAATAAAAAGAATACAGAGAGACAATAGAAGCTGATTGGGAAAGCCATATAGTGAGACAGACAAACTAATAGAAAGAGACATAGAGAGATATATGATGTTGGAAAGACATATAGAAAGAAACATAGAGACTCCTAGAAAAAGAGACGAAGAAATTGATCGGGAAAGACACACTGATAGAAAGAGACATTCTCTTGGTATCGTCACTCAGGATCGTGTGTTTGTATATGTACAGTATGGACACCCCTAGTGTATGCGATTACACTTCCTGTCCACCCGTTTGTGATGCTGTGACGCAGTGTATCAGCGCTATAAAGCTCCACAACACACTTTAGATTCAGTGCCATCAGGGAACATCATCCCGCTGCCCTACTGTATAGCAGCGTGCGTTCATGCATGAGGGTTACGCCGCGTTCAGAACGTCCAGTTCCAGCTGCTTTTTTTTGTAAGTAAATAACGAAAGTGGTTATACACGGGACGTTCTCATGTTCGGTTTCATCCTGTTCTAGAATCTGGATTAGGGAGTGACTGTTAGAATGTTAATCGGTTTCAAACTAGTGTAAAGAGACCCCACACCCCCGCCCCACGCACACACACTCACACACTATCACACACACACACACACAGGTCAAACAGTCGAGACAAATGTGCATGCGTAACGGAGCATGTGACGTTTTAACACCAAGACATACAGTACACGCTATAACACACCCCCAGACACACACACACACACACACACACATTGCACTGGAGTAGTTATCAAATGTCATTGACCATAAAACCCACAAAACTTGTTGTCCCAAAACATTAAAACAGTGTAGCTGAAAAATAGATTTATCTCTTTGGCCTTGTCCTTTGGCTGCACTTCTGAACAATAGAAGTGTTACCATGAGGTACTGTTGATTTAAACACACACACACACACACATGCTGTACACGGTGACTCAAATGGCCTGAAATACCTGACAGAACTTAATGAATGTAATTAAGTTACTTAAGTAATTAAGCTACAGAACACGTTTGAAATTAATCGTCACACTTCTGATTTTGCTGTTGAACCTGAAACTCATCTCTAATAACTACATATGAATCAGTTCTTATTTATAAATAACAATACGAGAACTAATAGTGATAGTGTTTCTGAGCTTTGTAGAAAGACGGAGCACATATTTCAGCTTCATACTAAGGTGTGTGTGTGTGTGTGTGACTGTTTAAACCAGTGTATTAGCTTTGCTACAGATTAACAGTTTATTGCACAAATTCCCCATCAGCTTATGGCGTGACTTGCCAGAACAATGTCTTTAAGTGGCGTTCATGCGCGCACACACACACAGTTACCCATGAGGCATTTAAGAGGCTTCAACATCCTTAGCACGTTCCTTGCGCATGAACGCTGGATTAGTCCTGAGGTTCTGTCGTAGCACTGACACCTGCTGTTCATGAAGCTTTTTGTATTGGACTAAAACGCTGATCAACTGGTCGTCATTGACATTTTCGATAACAGTACGTCTCATCATGTGATGTTTGTTAATAATAAATTAGCTTTAAATGTAATAACTTAATAATAATAGTACCGGGGTGCCTGCTGAATAAATGAAGCATTCAAGATAAAAGACCGTGGAAAATAAAGTGTTACTATTATTATCTCACAGGCTTATTATTCTTGTTTTTTCTTCCGTACAAAACGTTTGGCACAGAACTAGTCCCACACCGTTTGTCGTAGACCCATGAATGAGGTATCAAATAATTGTATTAAGTTGTACAAGAGCGAGAATTTGGTAGAAATCTCAAATTGACCACATTTGAAGAGGCTTGCAAGCTGTGTCAGAACATACCCCGCACAAGGGTATTAGTTTTACCCCTGGAGCACAACAGGTGCCCAAATTTGCCCCAGTGACTTATAATGGGGAATTTGGTGCATGACTATTCCCGTTTCGTTTGTCGTAGACCCATGAAAAAGGCGTCATATCGTTCGGCTTATTAGGGAATGGGGGGCTTGATATGACTTTTATAATGGGTGAGAGGTAAACTGCCCCAGCAGGGGGGCAATTAACATACAATGGTAACTTCCATAGGAACTTTGAAACTGAATTTAACTGTGGATCCCACTGTTAGAGACACGGGGGAGGGCTCATTTGCTAATATGGGATGTCACTAACACAATTAGCATGTTGCTAGCATGTTGCTAAAAATATTAGCATGTCACAAGCATTATGCTCACAACATTAGCATGTTGCTAATATGATTAGCATGTCACTAACATGCCATTAAGCTGATTAGCGTGTTGCTAACTATACTGTATTAGTATGTTGCTAACATGATGCTAGAGGGATTAGCATGTTGCTAGCATAACTCCAATGTTTTGCCACGGCAAGCACCACTCACATTTTCTTCAGAAAAATGTACCTGTCTAGTTATTATTATTATTATCCCTGATCATTGACATTTTGTTGATCTGTTTGTTGTACACAAACTAGACAGCCTAACAGTTGTGAGATTCAGTTATGATACAGCGAGGGTAAATATAAAAACCGGTCAGATGTTGCTGTTGAAGAGAAAGAAAAAAAAATCAGCAAAACAAAACCACGGATGAACAGGTTTGGGTTGAAATTCAGTTGCTTGTAATACGAGGGGTGTTCAAGTCAAACCGGGACTTGAGATGGCTTTACTTTTGAATAAAGGGCGTAAAACTGTTTGACATGGACGTACAGTACTGTGGGGAGACTGAATGGTGCAAACGTTTTAAAGAAGCCTGTACATCCGTGAATGATGACCCTGAGCAAGTTGGCTCGGAGCCCAATGCAGTCGTGAACATTGTGAACATTCAGCGATCCTTTGAAAAATTGAGGGATAACTTGTAGAAAACCTGCTAAAGAGACGCATCAGTCTATAGAAACTGTACATGCAATCATGTGGTTCATAAACGCTGCTTGCACATTGCAGGAACTCGGCTAGGAATTATGGCCACATCCCCCGTACAGTCCTGACCTCGCGCCAGGCCATTTCCACATGTTTAAAGGAGTTCCTGGGTGGCCAGTGTTTCAGATGTGAACCAGCACACTGATCTATCACTTTGACATTAAGAAACATTTACTCAAGCACCAATTATCCTTCATCCAGAAATTAAACACAAATAACAAATGAGTGGAGTGGACTTGATACAAAATGCAATTTTAATGAGAAAATGTTTAAACAATTGCTGGCATGATCATCATTATCTACTGCTTTGCCTACTTTGTATACTCGGGGGTAGGGGGAAGGAATCAAGTGTTCTCTACCAAGAATTTGATAATCTTTGCCCCCCCCCCCAACAGACAAAAAACGTTAGGAATTTTCACTTGGACACTTTAAGACTCGGATGCCAAAGCAGCAGCGAACTCGACGAGTGTCCTCGTGGGTCTCCCGGACATTCCCTTCCGCAGGTAGGCAACTTCATCCTTGTTGGACATCACCCCGGCGATATCCAGATGAGCCCAATGCCCGGCCGTTACGAACTCCTGCAGGAACGCAGCGGCTGTACACGCGCCACCTGAGCTGTTCAGAGATAGCAGCGAGGATCTAATGACTTTTATGAATGCAACAATTTAGTACAACAATATTACTGTAAATGTTACAAGAGTTAAAGTCAAACAATCAGCAGTTAGTTGGTGGAATACATTACTGTTACCGCTATGGAAGATTATTTTCCAACAGCAGCACATTCCACAGAGTTTTATTTTCTTGTAACATTACAGCAAATTTCCATTCCTACAGGTGAGAGTGTTATGCTTGTGTAAACAACAACAACAAAAAAAAAGTAGAGATACCGGCTATATTTTCCAACATTGTTCAAATCTGCCAGAGCGCTTTCTGTGACTTGTCTGGTGTAGTGCTGGAACAGAGGCATCCTCCACACCCGATCTCCCGTGATAACACTCGCCTGGAAATACAGTACGAATAACACACACAAATATCAGCAGTGAACCCAAACCATGACTTATTTACATAAATATATTTATTCAAAATTATTTATGAACTATCATGGGCGAGTTTGTATTGGATTATGTACAGTAACTTGCATATCCTTTAACAGTTGGGAGAATTAATTTGTACATACATACATATGACACTATACATACAGTACATTTAATTAGAGTGAATTTTATGTTGCACTTTTAATGTCATTTCTTTCTCACACTTAAGCCGTTTTTCAACATCATTGAAAATGATACGTTTGTACAGATCTAAGTGATGTTCGTTTTAACAACACGTTCATAATATCTCAAAGTAGGAAAAGTATAAATTTTACAATTATTAGAGGTAATATTCATTTTTTAAATTAGTTTTTATTATAGTGAATTTATCAATTTAATAAACACTAACACCTTAGACATGAAGATTAATGATGATCTGACTCCCCCTTGTGGAGACACCATGAGGTGCATGTGTATCAAGCAAAAAAACAAACAAACAAAAAAGACCACAACTAATGGGATTTGAAATGACTGGAATTGGGTTAAGAACTTTCCAACAAACTAAAACCCCTAAGGGTTCTAACCCTAACCTCTACAGTGTTGACTGTGTTGAAAATCATGGAGTGCACCAAAATTTATTTAAAATAATAATAATGATAATAATAATCTACAGTAGAAATGTGTAATAGTAAAAGTAAGAGCATTTCCACTATGGATGGAAATCTCACCAGAGATGATACAATACATCACATCACATCACGATACCTCGATTTGATTTGTATTGCGACTTTATAAATATCATTTTTTTCTTCAGACTTTGCAATAATTCTAAACAAACTTCAACAATAATTTGGTCCTACCACACACAATGCAGTGCTGCATGTAAATGTGTGAATAGTTTAGAGCGCCACCTTTAGGATCATAAAGGAGTGATTCTCAGATGCAAAAATAAATATAACTGAATAAAAAAAAAAAAAAAAAGAGACCGCTGCAAAATAATCAGTTTCTTATGTTTTTTTCCCCCCTACAGGTGTATGCAGTGGCGAGATGGACAGTTTTGTGAACTGCTGACAATATTTCTCCTAAATTAAAATTTTAATTACTGAATTACTGTATCTAATTTAATTAGAAATGACATCATCACACAACACATCAAAATAACCCAAGATCATGCAGCATTTGCAGAGCTTTAATTACTCCAATTTAAAAAATAATGTAAATAATTTGTAAACAAATTATCTTAATGCTTTGACTAAATAACTTTAAGAAATCAGAATTTGGTGGAATAATAATCATAAATGGTGGAATAAATGTTATGCATTTCTCGACCAGTTTTTCACATTGCTGTTGGGTAACTTTATCACTCTTTTTGCAAAAAAGCAGACAGCTCAGCTTTGCTTGATGGTTTGTGATCATCCATCTTCCTCTTGATGAAGGAAATCAAAATTGATTTTCGATTCAGTGCGGTGATGCATGAATTACCACAGCAAATAATCGCAATAGATCTAATTTTTACCTGACATTAATCCAGAGCGATGCATCCATCATGAATAGTGGCCACTGTACGAGCCTCTGGAGGCAAGGTTATGATCTGGGGTTGCTTCAGTTGGTCAGGTCTGGGCTCAGCAATGTTATGTGGCAATAAAATGAAGTCAGCTGACTACCTGGACACTTTGAATGACCAGGTTATCACAACTATGGAGTTTTTCCTTCCTTATAATTCCAGGCTCTGGGAGCACGAGGAATCATCTTAATTGACCGGCAAAAGGAAATCTTAACCCTTTAAAGCCCAACCCATCAAAAAATAGCCAGAAAATTCAAATTTTTTGGAACTGGGATGTTTACTAGCCCCATTAACAAAATCCAAAAATGTTTCTTTTTTACATATTTTGTATGAGATTTTTTTTGTATCACTTTTGATACATTTGGCATTTTTGGCAAGTTTTTCATCACAACAATGACAAATTTCTGATTGTTGTTGTTGCATACAATTTGCATACTTGTCTGGGATACACTTTCAACCTGATTGTCATCTTCATCACTGCCATCTGAACTATCATGCATGGCCCGAGGAGTCCATTCCTCCGCATCCTCCTCCTCATCTTCCCCTAGCTGCTCTATGCCACTGGGATTGCCATCTATTATAAAGTTTATGACATTACTCAGTATACTTTTTTTTCTCTCTTCTTCTAATCTTTTTGTCATCTAAAAATCACTTAATACAAAAAGTATTTTGTGTTAACACACAAAAAACATAGCAATTATTTCAATAGGAACTGTTATTGTAAAAATGTCAAAATCTATTAAGATGGAATTTCAGTTAATAATTAGATGAATTAAATCACCAAAATAGTCTATGTTTGTATTGTGATAGACAAGATGTAGATTATATTACAAAAATGTGACATGAACTTTTAAGGATAAAGCACCTTATATAACCACAGTATCAAATATGATACACACATTTTAACATGATTTAACTGTAATACAAAAAAATAATTATTAAGTAATTATGCTTTTTTTCAGAACAGCAAATGCTTATTTAAAAAAATGTATAATAATATAAATGTTATTCTTACCATTACTTCTTGAAAATTTGAAAAGATTTTTCTGCCACACAGGTGTGCATCATTTCATGACATTAGCCATTTTGAAAAGGTAAAAAAAAAAAAAAAAAAAAACTTTCAATGCCTGCAGTGGCATGATAATCCACAAGGGGGCAGAATACATGTATCAGGTCATATACAGTGGGTTTTTAAGGAAAGATTTGATCATGTTTATAAGATAGAGGCCTCAGAACCTGGTGTATCAAATATGATGCAAATGGTTATATAGGGTTAAAATATGTGACTTGAAATTTCCGACTTTATCCTGTCCACGAACACACCAGCTGCTCCAACTGACCCTCCAGATTGACTATAATCCCTACCATGATTAAGTGTTCTGAAGAAGAATGGATGAATTAAAAGTTTACCTTATGCAGCCGTTCCCAAAGCCAGTCAGAGTTGGTGAAAACACCTGTTGCAGCAGAACCCAAGGCGACATCCATTGCACCTGGAGCAAAACAGGAAAAAAGAAAAGAAAAAAAAAAAACGATTGTGTAAATACATTACGTTGCTTCTGTAAACACTCACCGTTAGGATGTGTGTATAAATAAACACTGGGGTACACTATCCATAAACATCCACTCTAAAGCAGGTATGTGGTCAGGAATTATACCTCTAGTACAATTTCTACTGTCCCTAATAAAGTGCCTAAATGAATAAGTGTGAGCGAGTACAAACCTGTAAGAGTAGCAGCATTGACTATAGCCCTGGGGTTGAAGTTATGAGCGTAGCACAGGGCATCAGCCAAAATCAGACGACCCTCAGCGTCAGTGTTATCAACCTTTAAATCAGTGAAGAACAAAGGACGCAGAATAAATCAACACGTCTGCGCATCATCTCGTTGTGAACTGGTTAATTAGTGGCACCTGGATGGTTTTGCCGTTCTTCGCCTTCACGACATCTCCTGGTTTGTTAGCTTTCCCGCTAGGCATGTTCTCACAGAGAGGGGTTAACCCTAAAACAAAACAATCCAACAAACCATTTATGAGCTCAGCGAATAAAGTTCATTCGGGTACAGAGTGGTATTTGTTAGGATGAAAATGTGAGCGGACCTACGATGTTGACTGGCAGTTTGAGAGCAGCTGCCGTGATGATGGCTGAACACACCGTAGCGGCTCCGCCCATATCCGCCCTCATGGCATCCATACCGGAGGAGGGTTTTATGGAGATTCCACCGCTGAGGTACGGGAAAAACATGAGAAGAAAGAAAAAAAAAAACTCAAAGGGAAAAAGAGAAGCTGTAAATCACGTCACCTGTCGAAAGTGATTCCTTTGCCTACGAGCACTAAAGGAGCCTGGGTGGAATCCGGGTTTCCGGTGTAGTGCAGTTCCAGGAAGACCGGGGGCTCGTCTGAGCCTTTGGACACACTGAGAAACGCTCCCATCTGCTCGGCCTCGATCCATGACTCGGCTCTGCGAAAAAGAGACCGTCAGTTTTTATACTGTAACAAAACTCAAATCTATGCACTGCGTTGTCTGATACCTTTTATGGACAATCACTTTGTCTGAGAAGGGAGACAGCTTCTGTTCGATCGTGTCGGCGAAAACCGTAGGCGTGACGTGATTGGCTGGAGCCTCCATCAATCTCCTGGCCAGGTTCTGCCCCTCTCCGTAGAGAACGCCCTTCTCCCACGCTTCATCATCTCCACTACAAAAGTTAACACACACCTCCTTTAATATGCTGTCTAGAAATAAATAGACAGTACCTGTATTGCATTTCATGTAACTGGGGGAAAAAAAAAAAAAAAAAAAAAGAGAGCATGACCTGATTTGGTGTCGATGATTACTTTCCTGTAAAAATCACACATCGCCATTTTGTATTCTTTACTCACGATACCATTACTTCTAGTACCTGCCGTACAGTCTCGGAGTGACGCGAGTCTTCTTCTTGCTTTTAAGCTCATCATACTCAAACAAACTGAGCACGGCGCCCTCTGCTGCTGACTGACTGTCTCCACAGGGGTCCACCTCCACATGAGGAATCTCCTGGTCCTGAAGCTGCCTGCATCCCACTGTAAAAAAAATAAAATAAAAATAATTAACAAGAATCAGCATTGATGTACAGTTCCTTCTCTTGGACATGATGTTCTTATTCGAGGTAGTGTCAGCTGAGGAGTCTAAGCTGCCCTCATCTGAGCCCTAACGCTTATGCAAGTTGATTTAATGTATACTATTGTGAAGGAGGTACAAACAAGTACCGGCTACAGCGGCTCGGATGTTCTCCTTGCTGTTATCCCAGTGCTCCTTCCCGCATACTCCTGCTTCTTTCTGGCCAAGACCTACCACCACAACGCTCGGGAAGTCCTGATACACAAGAAATGACAACATTTAACTGAATAAAAATCATTTAGGCATCTTTGGATGTAAAAAAAAAAAAAAAGACAGAGAGTCTGTTTTTTTTAACAGTAAATAAGTGTGTAACCTCTGAATGATACCCCAGGGAAACAAGGACACTGTGATTATTTCATCATTTCATAGGTACCTGGTGTAATCCGTAAAATATCCGGCTCTTTCCCTTCTTTAAAGGAGGTCCAGATCTAAGGAGCAATAAAGAGAAATGATAATCGTCCAACAGCCAGTGGGCCGCTATAACAATTTTCGGAAAAACATATTTCAACACACTTGATACTTTTTTATTTTTTTCGACTTACACTGACAGAATCTTACTGAGTTTTCCTGATACGGATCTGTCAAACGCAGCAGCCGCTTCGGTCAGACACACGCCGTTGTCATCTTTATCTTTTTCATACACGCCCAGAACTAAACCCTGGAACACAAACAAATCACCATCAGTTTTGCGAAATATTAATTTCCTTGCACGTATCTCCACACTGACTCCACAATCTTTTTCTATTTTATTTAGAATGAAGATGCACCGATCGATCAGCCCGCGACCAGAATTGGCTGGTTTTTATCCAATTATTATTATTATTATTAATATTAATAATAAAATTAACAATGCATTTTATTTATATAGGCATCTTTCTAGTCACCCAAGTTCACCATACAAAATTCAAACAAGAAATACGTTTATAACATTCAGTAGGAAATAACATTAAAACAATATTAAATAAAACAATTGACAGCGTCATCACCTAAAACGTTTAAAATCACACAGGGATTTGAGTGCAGCATTACATCATATGGGAAGCTTGCAACAGAAATGCATTTTTATCGCATTACATTATCAAAAGTCATCCACGTTAAAAGCTTCCGTTTCACCTTTTTAAATAATATATTTTTTTTAATCGTGTGTTGAATTTTGAGATTTTGGAGACATTTGAGGGAGTTATATGTCTGATGTTATAAAGAATAGGGTACATTTGATTCCTCGTGTTCAATTCAGTTATGACAAAAAGTTAATTAAGGCATAAAAAATATTCCATATATTTAAATCCATGTAATACCAAACCGCGATATTTATAAAACCGTGATAGTATCGCGATATGGATCGTTTTCACGCCTAGGTCTCGCGATAATATCGTATCGGGTGGTAGACAACCGTTGGAAATGTGAAACTTACTTTTTTGGCACTCGTTTGGGAAGCAGAAAAAAATCGAGAATTATGTCTTTGTATTCCCAAAATAAAAGCTTTCCTAAAATTCGGCAGCATTTTTAAACAACCTATCTGTCACCATACATACAAAATCAACCGTGACTCCAAACTGAGCCACTCGTGTCTCCAGTGAAGGTTGCCCTTGGCGAAATCCTAAATATCATCCACTTAAAAAATTAAGTGCACTATAAAGTCTGCAACAGCTGTATCTAAATCCACTACATTCATAGTGTACTTACGTAGGGAGAAAACATCGGTTTAGGACGCAGTTAGGACGCTGAGTTAGGACGCCGTGATGGTTGCGTCATTAAACTGCGACATTTTAAACGTTTATATATTCTCATAAAAAGAAAACATATATAAAACACGAGAATGTAAGAAATAAAATTGTATGATTAAAAAATATCTTATAGGGAAATATTATATATGTTTATTGTTATTACCATTATTATTTTTAGAAAAAATGTATAGGACAGGCGTGATCATAGTGCGCGTGCGCACAACGTATAGCGTTTGGTATTGACATACTAGTTAACGGAATAACGTAAATATCTTAACAGTGGTGCGTTTAATAACTAGCAATAATTCTCCAAGTATTAGCAATACTAATTTACAGTCAGACATCACAACATCGTTGGACCTCACTCCTGTTCTAAACGCGTGGTGTGTCAAATTAAAGCAGTAATAAAAAAATTGTGCCCCGGAACTTTTCCGTGCGCATGACAGAAACGCACAGGAAAAAAACACACAGGATCATAAAGTAGCTCAGTTTTTGGCGGGTTTATTATCATCTCCGACACAGCATTTCAGCATTAACGCGTACTGTCCTCAGAGAGTCAAGTCACAGTATTAAAGCAGCTTTAATGAGTGTCAAAGGTAAATCCGTGCAGTTCGCGAGCACTTAGTTTTGAGAAGGCGCTTCCGGTCGCGTGTGACGGTGAGGCCTGCTGACCTACATTCGGGGACTGAGCACTCCGCATAAGCCTGAGTAAATAAGAGTGTGTATGTGTGGGCGCGGGCGCTTTTTCGTATTTGGGTGTAGTTTTCTGATCGCGCATTATTATTATTCGCAGCTTTAGCTAGCCAGAAAGTAAGGATATATAACTTTCTGTTGGAAAGTAATGCATTACAGAGGAGCAAGCCTGCTCATGACGTCATGTAGTAGTGTCAATAACAACAGTTCTGGTGTCTGATGATGACTTTGGTGTCAGTGAAGACAGTTTCGGTGTCTGATTATGTCTTTGGTGTTAAAATTGAAAATATTGGTGTCTGATGTTGACTTTGGTGTTAAAGATGAAAGATGACACTGTTGGTGTTTAGATTATGGCTTTGTTGTCAGTTATGACAGTTTGGGTGTCTGGTGATGGCTTTGATGTCAGCGAAGGCGGTTTTGGTATCATTAGTGACCATTATAGTGTAAGTGATGACACCTAGTCAGTTAGTGAGTATTTATGACATGCTGGAGAAATCAGCAAATCTGCTCATGACTAGGGGTGTCGGCGATGACAGTGCTGGTGTCGGCGATGACCGTTTGCATATCGGCGATGACCGTTTGCATGTCGGCGATGACCGTGCTGGTGTCGGCGATGGACAGCAGTGGTGGTGTCTGTGATGACTGTGTTTGTGTCGGCGATGACAGTTTGGGTGGCGGTGATGACCGTGTTGGTGTCGGTGGTGGCAGTGTTGGTGTCTGATCATAGCTTTGGTGTCAGTGATGACAGTTTCGCTGTCGGATAATGCGTTTTTGCCAATAATGACAGTTTTGTGTCTAATGTTGATGTCTGATAATGGTATTGGTATAATTAATGACAGTATTGATGTATGATGATGTCCTCAGTGTCAGTGATGATGATTGTTTCTGTTGATGTATTCAGTATCAGAGATAATGGCAGAATGTTGACACCTGTACCGGTGTTTGATTATGTCTTTAGTGTCAATGATTACCATTTTAGTGTATTTATTGCTTTGGTCTCAGGGATGTTGGCTTTTTATGTCAGATTACAGCTTTGGTCTCATTGAAGACAGTTTTAGTGTTCGAACACAGTGTTGGTGTCTGTGATGACAGTGTTACTGTAGTATCTTATTATTGCATTGTTATCAGTTAAAACGGTTTTGCTATCGTTGTTGACAGTTTGTGTTTGATCATGGCTTTGGTGTCAGTGACGACAGTGCTGGTATCTGATCATACCCTTGGTGATGGTGATGATGGCGCTGTTGTTGGTGATTACAGCGCTGATGTCGTTAATGACTGGTATTTGATTTTGGTTTTGTTGTCAGTGATGTTGTCAGTAATGACAGTTTTGATGACAATGCCGGTGTCAGTGATGACAGTGCCGGTGTCAGTGATGACGGTGCTGGTGTCTGATTATTTTTTGGGGGTTACTGATGGCAGTTTTAATGTCTGATGAAAGATTTGGTTTCAACTATGACAGTTTTGTCGTCCAATCATAGCTTTGGTGTCAGAGTTGAATATTTAAGTTTGTCTATTAATGTAATGATGAATTTCTCATGACCTGCCTTATGGGCCTTATCTACATAATGGGACTTCCATATGATCATCTAACTGATAGCTACTGTACCAAGGGTTCACCTTGAAAGCACCTCTGCATCTGTGTGTAGTTCTTTTTGGATTGAAAGGAAGACTCCACCCTGAAACAAGTGAAATCTGTTTGTTGTTTTTAATGTTTCAAGGATGAACATTAATAGTATGGAAGTTACATACAGTGTAAAAGTTACAAACAGAATTTGAACTGATTTTGAGTTTTCATGTCACTTTTTCAGTTTTATAGCTTATGTGAAACTGCAATAAGCTGTCAGTCGTCAGCCAGTTATATTTGTTGTGCCATCATTAGGGTAATCATTGTACACCGCCATTCTTAACAACCTTTTATTACACTCTTTGTGTTTCCCCAGGAGTTTTTGGTTCCAAGAAGAACAGCCAGGTGTCACCAAGTGTGTGTTCAACAACTGATCCATCGCTTAAAAATACAGCTGAGGTTAAAAAGTGCACAATAAGACCTTGTTAAAAGGGTGACAAGGTAAGGGAAAAAACCTCCATGTGTAATAGTGAAAGCTAATTCAGCAATTATTTTAATATATAAAAAAAATGTAAAGTCTTGTTTGATATGTGTGTGTTTTTTTATCATTATTGTTTGTTTGTTTGTTTATTTATTTATTTTGTTTTGCAGGACCTTCATTTCTCTTTTAGATGTCTTCCCGATGCTTGAAGTGTGTCGTCCACAGACTGACTCATGAAGCATCACAATGAGTTCCACAGACAGGTGAGACTGTCTCACGCAATCCTGTACAGATCTGTGTGCTTAATCCTTTCATGAATAATTTATGAAAACCCAAATCCAGAGATTTGTAAAGATAATTTTTACTGTTCAAGATTTTGTTAAAATTAAGTTAGTTATATTTATAATAAACTCCAATTGTCCTTTCATATAGTATTTGTTTCAGTTTGGGGTCAAATTAATTATTTTACTGTCAGTATAATATTGCTTTGTGTAAGAGCTGGTGTTTGGGTGTCAGGAATGACATTTATTTATCGGCGATGACTTATTGGTGTCATTGATGGTGTTTTTGGGGTCATTGGTGACATTTGTTGTGGTCGTTGATGATGTTCCTTTGGTGTCATCAATAGCGCGTTTGGTGTCATTTATAGCGTTTTGGGGTTGCACATGGTCTTCTTTGCTGTCATTCATGATGTTATGGCTTTTTTGGGGTCATCGATGGTGTTTTTTTTTTTGTTTTTTTGTTTTTTGGTGTCATTGGTGGCCTTTTTATGTTGTCAGTAATGACCGTTTTGATGTCGGTGATGACAGTGTTGTTGTTGGTGATGACGGTGTTGGTGTCGGTGATGACGGTGTTTTTGGGGTCTGGAAGTGTTCACATTGATGATGTTTTCCTTGTGACCACTGACATTTTTTTATGTTTGGATGTCGGAGATGACGGTTTTGCCGTGAGATGGCCACATTAGTGTCACAGAATACCTTTTGGTGTCAAATATTCTTTTTTTTTTTGGTTATGACCGATGATGGATGGATGATGTTCAGATGTCACAGGTGATGGGCTTTGCTGCTCAATGACAACTTTGCTGTCGGGCATGACTTCTTTTTTTTATGCGAAAGCTGGCATTTTTTCCAGTATGGCATTTTTATGATTATTTTAAAGAATTAATTTCAGAAGTATTTTGACCGTTAACAAGCTGACCAAAAAAAACAAAAAAAACCCCTCCTGGCTAAAGCTGAAAATTAAATGCAGGACACACTGCACCAGAATTATGTAGTCATAAATATTGCTGAAGTCAGTATTTATCTATCTATCTATCATTCATGTCTCTCTGGAAGTGTTCACATATACATATGTGTGTGTGTGTGTGTGTGTGTGTGTGTGTGTGTGTAAAACATTTTTTTGGGGGTATTGCAATATCAGAGAAGCATAAACTCTCTTCTACTGATGATCTGCTTTCTATTCCACACACATATACACAGTATTTAATGGAGATGATTGTGTCACAGGGATGATGGCAGCATTTTTGATGAGTTGATGGAAGAGGATGAGCGGGATAAAGCCAAACGGTACGACCCTTGCTTCTTTTTGGAGCTCCTTGACATCAGATTCCCAAATTGTAAATCGTTCAATGTATCGATTGATTGTGATTCAGCGTTTCCCGGAACAAATCGGAGAAGAGGAGGAGAGACCAATTCAATGTCCTCATCAAGGAACTCGGCACCTTACTGCCTGCCAACACACGCAGGATGGACAAGTCCACTATCTTACAGAAGAGCATCGACTATCTGCGCAAGCACAAAGGTAACACACGTTTACACACACACACACACACACGCACACACACACACACACACACACACTGGTGTAAATCACTGTAAGGTTAGAATTAAATTGATAAAAGTAAATAAATGATGTCATCTTTGAGACGCTGATTTCAGATGATGACGTATGTCAGCGATGAATCATGTAAAATTTCTCTCTACAGTGTGTTTAGTCATCCCATCTCTGTCGAACACACACACACACACACACACACACACACACACACACACACACACACACACACACACACGCACGCACTCACGCACGGTTTGAAGAGATAATGAGTAAAATGTTTTAGAGTACTCATTGAGAGTTGGATCTTCTCGCAGCCATTGTGTTCTGAGTGCTGGAGCTGAAAGATGCACTGTGCTTTTTCCATTTTAAGTACATTTGCATTTATTTGCTCGATGCTTTTAGGCACTTGCAACGTGAGGTAGAATTCAGTCCAAAAAACAAGCTGACTCGGTCGTTCGACTGCTGCAGGCCTGATTTATGTTTCATTACGATCAGGCTTCTGAGCTTTCTGAAGGTTAGAAGACGAGGCAGTTTGGGAAAGTCATTCTCTAAAACCACCACGTGACTTTCCGATAGAGTCTCTAGATCCTAGAAACTGACCGGGATGTTTCAGTGTGTATCAGGTCCTTCCACTTCCTAGTACTCGCAGTGTTCATGATTAACCATTAACGGATTATTAGCTATTAGGAATTTAACCAATTCAGAACTGTTGATGTTTTGCAAGATATTTCTCCGTAGTTCCCAGCTCTGTTACCTTGTATACTAGATTTCAGGTGATGTGCGGGATTAGAAATTGTATTTATTGTATAAAAGTTTTTTTAATTAGACCAGTGAGACATGCAGTTTATTTATTGTTTAAAATACTAATACTATACCATACAATACTAATTTGTCGTACAAAATTTTTTTCAATCAAACTTATCTGAGACAAAATGTGCATCTTTATTACGTGGATCTAATTATTAAGGTTTAATCACTTACTGAATGTTAACTCCCGGATAAGAAAGAGGTAAGAGATTAATTTAAATTTCTTGTTTTTGGATCTGATGAGTAAAAGCAATATTGCACTCATGACTGTGGGGTTACTGAATATTTGGAGGACTATGGTTCCATATAGGCATGAAGCCACAGGCAGAGGTCATACCTGTAAAGGCGTTCAAGTCAAACCAGGAATTTTGATTGTGCAGAGTTATAGAACACCGTTATAAGATTAAAAACGAGTGTTATTTGTCTACAAAATTCCCTGCTACACTAATGCGTTTCACTAGTGCTTGGATACCATCAGTAGGCCGGAGCCATGATCGGATTGCCTGCTTCATGTCTGAAATCTTAGGAATTCCCAGAAATGTAGAAATGGCTGGGAGTGAGGTCAGGATTGTACTGTCGGCAATAACTCATAGCCGAGCTCCTGTAATATGTCAAGAGGTGAGGTACAAGGTTGTCCTGCAAAAACAGAAGGAATTCGGTAATCAAACCACTTGCTGAAAGTTTATGGGAGCGACTGTAGTGGTCCTTATTTGACTCGAATAGACCTCATAATGTTCAATATGTTCAGTATAACCGCTCTCTTGTTTATTGGATATTGCATAATCCTCGCATACAGAGCATGCCCTCTGCTCATTAGATTCCGTATCACTGTTTTGCTTTTTCTATGACATCGCTGTTGAATGCTTGATTCTGATTTGTCAGAAAGTGCCGATTCATTTTCTCTAAGATCAGTTCCAGCAGTTCCATCAGTTAAATAAATAACTAGAGAGGTACATTTTCTGAAGGAAATGTGAGTGGTGCTTGTCGTGGCAAAACATTGGAGTCATGCTAGCAACATGCTAAGCACTCTAGCATCATGTTAACTCCATGATAATATTATCTAATAATAATAATATTGCTAGCAACATGCTAATCAGCCAAACATCATGCTAGCAACATGCTAATCACACTAGCATCATGCTAGTGACATGCTACTCATGTTATTAGGGAAATGCTAATATAGTTAGCATCAGGCTAGCAACATGCTAATATTGTTAGCATCTGGCTAGCAACATGCTAACATAATAATACTAGTGGCATGCTAATGTTATTAGCATAATGCTAGCAACATGCTAATTGTTTAGCAACATGCTAATCAGCCATACATCATGCTAGCAACATGCTAATCACACTAGCATCATGCCAGTGACATGCTACTCATGTTATTAGGGAAATGGTAATATAGTTAGCATAATGCTAGCAACATGCTAATATTGTTAGCATCAGGCTAGCAACATGCTAACATAACTAGCATAATACTAGTGACATGCTAATGTTATTAGCATAATGCTAGCAACATGCTAATTGTTTTAGCAACATGCTAATGGTGTTGCTACGGGGCGTGGCTTATGAGCATCATGATAAATGCGAAAGACTGATTGGTTGGAGTTAAATGAGCCCTCCCTTGTGTCTCTACAACAGTGGGATCCACAGTTAAATTCAGTTTCAAAGTTCCTATGGAAGTTACCATTGTATGTTAATGACAGTTTACCAGTCAAAGTCATGTCAAGCCCTTCATTCCCAAATAAGCCGAACCATACGACACCTCTTTCATGGGCCTATGACAAACGGTGCAGGATTAGTCATGCACCAAACTTTTGTACCGAAAAAGAAGAAAAATAAGCCTGTGAGATAATAATAGTAGTGCTCTGCTTCGCAAGCACCACTTATAATAAACTTGACATGCTGTGCATGAACAGACTTTGAAAATGTGTTAGAATTGCTGTGGCAAACTTTTTAGTGAAGTAATGTTCAATGGTTTTGGAAGGAGTCTCCAGTGTCAGTGGCTGGAAACCAGAACTTGTTTTCGTAGACATTCCACAACATTAATAATAACTGCACTACTAATAACTCATTTTTTAATGATTATAATGTTGAAACTTGCTGCTGAACTGTTTTGATCAAATAAAAAAAAAATGTTGTCCTCTGTTGATGGACAGCTTTCAAAAAGCTATGATGCTTCTCTGCAGAAATTGCAGCACAGTCAGAGTCAAGTGAGATCAGACAGGACTGGAAGCCCTCGTTTCTCAGCAACGAGGAGTTCACTCAGCTTATGCTGGAGGTGAGATTAGTATTTTTTTAATCGTTATGTATGTCAGGCTTTTTTTTTCTTCTTTTTTTTCTTTTTTTTTACACCATGGTGCTTTATGATTTTTAGGCATTGGATGGCTTCTTCCTCGCTATCCTGACTGATGGAAATGTCCTCTATGTCTCTGAAAGTGTCACATCCTTACTCGGCCACCTCCCGGTAAGTGTTTAAGCGTTTGTGTCACATGATATAAGCGTTGCCTCCTCCTCAGACTAGACGTGTTGGTTTATTCTACTGTTGTCTCTCGTAGTCAGATCTGGTGGATCAAAACCTGCTAAACTTTCTTCCGGTTGGAGAGCACAGTGACGTATGCAAAGCCCTCTCTTCACACCCCGAAGGCGAGAACCTCAGCCCGGAATACCTCAGGAGTGAGTGACGGAGTAACTGTTTAAATCTGATTTTTAAATAAAAATGTTTCTTGGGGTATCTCTAGATCAGAACTGATACCTGACTCCTGTAACAACATTCCCTGTTGTGCTTTTTTCAGCTAAGGGCCAGCTGGAGTTTTGCTGCCACATGCTCCGAGGCTCTATGGACCCCAAAGCGCCACCTGTGTATGAATACGTCAGATTTATTGGCAATTTCAAGTCACTCAGCAATAGTGAGTACTGCTTACACTTAATGTAATCGGTCTTCAATCAATCTTTTAGGAAAACTAAGTTAGACCGAATTACATTAGATTAGATTTTTAAAAAGCTTGTTTTTTTTGTCGAGTTCTTGTCAGACATCTGCATGCTACAGCTGATTTGTTCAATGTTCAATTCTTCCCCGTCACTAGGGGGCTCCACATTAATGCTCCGTGTTAGACCCCGAACCACGTGATGCCAGCCGACTGAATCTTTTTCGAACTGGCGTAACGCACTCGGAGGACAGCGCTATCCGCTCCCTCTGCTTGCGTGAGCTCACAGACGCCCCTGATTGTCTGTAGAGCCGTGATTAATGTGGGAGCACTAAGTACCTCTCATCCCTCCCCTGTGAGAGAGCTCGGCCAATCAGCTCTCTCTAGACCTCCAGCTGCGAGAGTTTACAGCATCAACCGGGAATCGAACTGGCGATCTCCGGATGATGGGGCGAACACTTTACCCCTGCGCCACTCGGAGGACCAATAATAATATCTATAATGGATATTGTAGTACTTTTAACTGTTTGGTTACAAGATTAAAAACTTTCATTTGGCCCCGTTTCTAATGGAGTCACAGCACTTGAAAAGACCAAAGGCTGGAGAGAAATTATGGAGATGAACTCCAAATTCAGTATTGCTGCTGAACAAGGTGCCAGTGAACGCCAAACCATGACAAAGCTTTTTAAAATTGAACGGATGCCCGGGCGAAAGGACCTGACTTATAGGACAGCTTCATAAAAAATACTGGTTTCTAAATGCTGACTCTTTTAGTAATATGAATTCTGCTTCCTTAATGTCATTTAATGCCTCTTATTGTTTATACAAAGGGTGTTCAAGTCAAACCAGGACTTTTGATTGTGCAGAATAACAGAACACAGTTATGAGAGTGTAAAACCTCTCTTTATTTCTCTATATAATCCCCTGCTACACTAATGCACATATCCCAGTGTTTCACTAGTGCTTGGATACCATTAAGGTAGAAAGTTTTCTGGTCCGTCTGCTTCATGTTTGAACCTCCGGCCTCTCCGGAACCCCTTTAATGTCCCAAAGATGTGGAAATTGTTTAGGAATATATGGGTGATGTGACGATAACTTCCAGCGATCAGGTTCCTGTAACGTGCAAGTGGTGTTGGGGAATAATTGTGTGTACGGTTCACACAGACAGGTGCGTCTCTTATGCAAGTTGGTGACAAAATATCAAGGATCAGGTGTTCCACTTGCTGAATGTTCACAGGAACGACTGCAGTGGGCTTCTTTAAAACCTTTGCACCATTCAAATGTTTTTTTCTGCAACTACTGTAGGATTGTCATCACCGTAATGTCGGTAAAATCGATTTTACAGCTCTATTCACCAGAAAGTTCATCACGAATCCCGGATTGACTTGAACGCCCATTGTATGTGCAACAAGGAGTTTAACATATATTTACTAGACTCCATTGTTTGAATTTTGAAATGTGTTCCTTGATGACCTTCAAAGAAAGTATCTTCAAAACAAAGCATTTTTCCAACCATTGAGTACTTGAAAAAAAAAAAAAAAAATTTTTTATACATATATTTGTAACCTTGCACTCTTGTTTCTTTCTGTCACAGTGCCACGTATAACCCGGAACGGTCTAGAAGGAGTTCTCCAGCGGTCGTTGCGCCCAGCCTTCGACGATCACGTGTGTTTTGTAGCAACGGTGCGGCTAGCCAAGCCTCAGTTCATTAAGGCAAGATTTTGATTTTAGTGAATATCATTAACGTCACTACAGAAAAAAAAATTGTCATGTTTGTTGTTGATGTGGATTTTTTCATTTAAGGTTTAAAAAACGGTATATTTATTTCTCTGGTGATTGTGGCTGATTGAGAAGTATTGATCTCTGGGTTTAATTGGCTTTTTGAGTTTGTTTTGGGTCTCGTTAACTATTGATGAGCAAATGGTATTTTTTTTCCCTCCGTAGCAAACGTGCGTACCTGAAAAGAGGATTCATTATAGTCTGTAACACTCGTCCCGAGCATATCTGGGCTTAGCTTACTGACTGGTTACTGATCATGTCTGCGACGGGCTTTACCACGTTTGTGTTTAGCTCCTATCGATCGCTGATTGACTCTCTGCAGAAGGTTTTTGTCTCTCACTGGTACATGTGTGCTTAGCGTCTATTGATTGATTGTCTGCAGGAGATGTGTACAGTGGAGGAGCCCAATGAAGAGTTTACCTCTAGACACAGTCTAGAGTGGAAATTTCTCCTGTTAGATCACAGGTAACGATCTAACTTCCTTTCTGTTTGGTTTGCTCTTTTGTTTAGGATTGAAGGATAATCTGTATATTTTTATGTCATATTCCAGAGCGCCTCCTATCATCGGTTATCTCCCATTTGAGGTTCTGGGGACGTCAGGCTACGATTACTATCATGTAGACGACCTGGAGTCACTGGCTAAATGTCATGAGCATTGTGAGTAAATGTGTACACACACACTCTCACACACACACACACACCAAGTCCAAAATGATCCGCACTCTGGTCATATTAAAACTTCTGTTGAACCGCTCTCCGTCCAAGCCTACTGCTTCAATTCATGTGTAACTGTAGTGCGATGAAAATCGACACCCTACTCCTTTCGATTTGCACGAAAGAAGAGCATCATGCGGTGATTCGTTTCTTTCTGGACTGAGGGTGTACCCCGTGCTGAGAGCACGAACAGACATCTGGTAACAAAAGTTGAACAGGTCTAAAAGTCAACCATCAGCTGGAAAATTCATAAATGCTCACAGTTTTATGGGACTCTCAAGGGCCAGAAGTATTGGAACACTATCAGGTAAACGGTTCAGCAATCAACAGTGATCGTTACAGTGAAGAGCTGAAGCCTAAACTTCAGATTAAACGTAGAGGACTGATATACAAGGGTGTGACGATGCACATCCACACAGTTCTGCCCACACTGTCGACACTCTGCAAAAATGTTTTAAGTGTTCTCCCTATAGTCCTGATCTTGTTCCATGGGACTTTCACCTGTTTGGTCCCCTGATAAACAAATGAAGACGGCAGTGCATTCGTGGGTCACAGCTAAGCCTAAAACATTTTTTAATGAGGGAATATAAAAGCATGCTGACAGATGTGCAAAGTGTTTTGAAAAGCAATGAGATTATGTCGAAAAATTTGGTGTTTTGTCTTTTCTAAATAGTGATTTTGAATAAATTCTACAGCCAGAGTGCGGATAATTTTGACTCACTCTTGTATATTATTACTACCTTGTGCAGTGATGCAGTTTGGAAAGGGCAAGTCATGTTACTATCGATTCCTGACCAAAGGCCAACAGTGGATCTGGCTCCAGACTCATTACTACATCACCTACCACCAGTGGAACTCGCGGCCTGAGTTTATCGTGTGCACACACACCGTTGTCAGGTAAGGTTTGCACGGAAACCTTACAATATACAAAGTAATGGCAATTTTATATTATTCCTACAAGTGAGAATGTGTTATGGTGAGGGAGCTTGTGGACAAACCGTAACCCCCCTTGAAAAGTAAACAAAAATGACCTCTATTCAATTCAATTTTATTTGTATAGCGCTTTTAACAGTTGTCATTGTCCCAAAGCAGCTTTACACAATCAAAAGAATTATTTAAGTTTGTATGGAATGGAATGTGAAGGTGTATGAAGAAAAAATGGTCAGATAGTCCCTGATGAGCAAGCCGAGGGCGACAGTGGCAAGGAAAAACTCCCTGAGGTGGCAGTAGGAAGAAACCTTGAGAGGAACCGGACTCAACAGGGAACCCATCTTCATTTGGGTGAAACAGAAAGCAGGAACTGATCTGCATTCTTACTGTGTGTTAGGTGGCAGGCAGTTCAGTATAACAGTTGATGTTAATTGATGTTAATATGGAGTCCAGGTTTGGAGTTCAGGTTAATTGGAGGCTCAGGTAGACTTGTAGGAAATTCCAGTCCTGAGCATCTGCAGCCAAGTCAAGTCCTCAGAGAAACAGCTGTCATCATCAGTCGAGGCCAGAACCGTCTTCATAGTAGAGTGAAACCGTCCCCAGACACCAGATGCATCCCAAAGAGACACACTGGGCATCCATGTGACGAGATCTCCAACCAGAAGTGGACTTTATTGTGTCTACCAAGACTTGCCTTTGGGGGTTGTGTAATTGGTCAAGCACCTGGAGAACAAGCCACCTGGTGAGCTCAACACTTACAAGGTGAAGGGTAAAACGGCAGGGGTGATGCCAGTTGGCATTGGACCTACAATGGCTCTTGCAGTGGAAACTGGTTTTGGAGTTTGGACTAGATGTAGTGTGGCCATGACATTAACAGACAGAATGGGCTCTGGTGTCTCTTCTTCTCACAGGAGATGAGATGACTTGAGTCTGGTTTACGGATGCTCACTAGGCTGAAGGAATACAAGACGGAAAGCTCTTGACTGTTGTTGTTGTTGTTGTTATTAGCCTCTTGGATCTGAATTCAAGAACTTGTATCAGGCTTCTGTCCACAGATTATCAAATCATAGATTTTTATCCTAGGCCTACTTGGTACCAAAATACCATGAGCCAAAGATTATTGGTGGGTATTATGAGTTAATCATCAAATCTCAACTTTATCATAAATCTCACTGACAACAGATAATCAATTGACAGATCAGCCTTTTCCTTTTGTGTCCAAAACATCAGGTCATGTTTTGGACACTACAAGAAGAACCTGGTGTGTCAACTGCTTATCAGTTGGTGGTGAGATGTACCAGGTAAACACCAAAGAGCCTGATTGGGAGTTTCTGCTTTTTTTGAGAGACAAATGTACTTCCCATCAGTGGTCAGGGAAACCTGCAGATAATGGATAAAGGGTTCTTCTGATTCTAACTTGGGAGGTGTAGAACATTAGAAGCTCTACTGAAAGAGCAGTTGCGGAACTGTGAACGAGCAGATAACTGGTTCGGAGAGGCCGTGAACAAGAGCCATATGGCTTTAAAAACCATTCTGTGGGACGAGTGATGGGAGAAGCTCTCTGAGGAACTCGGACTTATTGGCCATGCTGTCCCTTCGGCAGGAACTGTGAGAAGTCAGGTGTTTTTGAGTGTGACTGAGGTTTCTGTGGCAGTTTCTGTTGGTCCTTATTTTTTTAGAGGTGATGGGAAAATAAACTGGTATTGACAAGTGCATTGGATCAAGGGAAGCTGTGAGAAGTTTATGAGTTTCTGTGCAGTGATGAAACAAGAGCTCAAAACCTGTTCATCTTGTATGTTCCCACCCTCATTTATAGTCGGATGAAATGAAGTGTGAAGGCCAGGAATAGCTCAGTGGTTGAGGGTCCAAACCCAATCCCAGGACTATCAGAGATTCACTCATCATTGAGCAAGACGCTTGACCGCCATATTGTACATACGTTCTCAGTTCTCAGTGCAAGCGGTTTACTTTAACAGCTAAGAATGCCTTCCTGTATTAACCTCTCACTTTTCCTCACTCTCTCTCTCTCCTTATTAGTATCTTCCCCCCTTTTAATATCCTTTAATTGACTGCATTTAGTTATGCTGAAGTACGGGCAGAGCAGAGGAGAGAGATGGGCATTGAGGAGACGCCTTCTGAGAAAACAGTAGACAAGGTGAGATGAGAGCAAAGTGAATGAACAAAAATCTTAATCTTAAATGCTTAAATTATACTAATGAGCAGCTTTTGGTTTAATTAATATACTATTCTCTCTCTCTCTTTCTCTTTACTCTCTTTAGTCTCAGGACTCTGGTTCTGAGTCCCAGTTAAACACCTCCAGCCTAAAGGAGGTGCTAGAGCGCTTCGATCGCAGCCGCACGCCCTCGACATCCTCGCACAGCTCCCGCAAGTCCTCACGAACAGCCATGTCCGACAGCACGTGCACTTGTAAGTGCTGCATACGTTGGTTTAGATATTAATTTGCTGTGCGGTATTTGAGTTTCAATAAACTGCATCGCATTACCTAATGACATCCAGTCGACTCCAAATGTATTGGAACAGCAAGGCCAATTCCATTGTTTTTGCTATAAACTAAAGACTTAGAATATGAATATGAAACAACAGATCAGATGTCTTGATATTAAGCAATATATATTTTAAAACAGTGCAGAACATGTCACTTTTTGTTTAAGCCCGCACATTTTTTAAGTGCTCAAAAATATTGGAATTGTTGTTATTATTATTATTATGTATTTGTTGTTTATTTTGGGGGTGGGGGCATTGTGGGTTTTAACATACCATAATTTCAGCTTTCTGATTTGTTCAAACCCATAAAAAAAATCTAAAAATAATATTCTCGCTCAGGTGTGTACTGTTAGATTGACTCTTCCAACAATTGATAGCTCTGAATGTCTACTCTTGGTTTGAGCCCAGGGTTTTGCCTGTGCCGGCATAATTTGTTGTTAAAAGGATAAGCCAACGTGAAAACCAGGAAGCAGTCTTTGGGATAAAAGCAAGCCATTTTGAGGACACTGAGGAAAGGGGACTAGTTGATGAAAGCATTGCACAAGCACTACTGAGTATAGCCCATTGGGGTAGGAACAACCAGTCATCGCACAGGTCAAGCCAAGGACACAATGACCATCCTAAAGAGCTTGGGGGGGGGGAAGCTCCAAAGGTAGGAGAGAAGACGGCACAATCAGAGTTCAGAGGAGAGTGTAAATGAATGTGATTTATGAGACAGAGATCAAATTTAAACCTGCCGTGGCTATCTGATAATTCCAGGCCTTTATGATATTAGTAATTGTGTTCGGATGATTTCTCAATCACTCAGATTCACTCTGATTACTCAGTTGTGTCCCGTTTCTATCTCAGCCACTCCCTCGAAGCTGCAGATGGACGTGAGCACTCCGCCTCAGCCCAGCACTGTCGACATGACGATACAGCGCCGCTCCTCGCTCGGCAGCCAGGTGGGACTCAGGCCTATTATGCAAACTTGCACGGCGACACTTTTTCATATAAACAATTTCATAATCACAAATGATATATGATATGCAAATCTGATTACCCCCCCCCCCCCCCCCCCCCCCCATGCTGTAATTTTCCCTGAATCAACATGAAATTGCCTGGCTTATTTTAAGGGCTTGGCTTTTATAATGGAGAAATGTGTTTATTTCTATGCACATGCTTGATTACAAAGTTGCAGTGACGGTATGGTTTTGAAGGTTGATTAAAATGCTAGGGGAAGGTAAACATCGAAGTGTGCTTGTATTATTGAGTTCCTCCGAGAAAACAAGTGCTCAGTGCTCAAGATGTGTATCTTTTTTGAGATCCTGTTTTTTTTTTTTTTTTTTTTTTTCCCCCAGCTAGCTTTATGACATTGTCAGAGGAGAATAGACTAGAAATATGAGCATGGATCGATTTTTGGAAGACAGTTTTCTGAGCTGTGAAAAAATGTGTTTGATTATATTCTTTTCTTCCCCCAGAATGTTCCTGCAAGTTCTCCTTCTCAAGTTAATCACCAGCCGCAACAGCAACCACAGCAACAACCTCAGAATAATACACAGGTAGCAAGTGTTAGCAGTCATTATCGGTTTATTTTTTACTGCCTATAATATACTCTTTTTTTTTTTCGCGAAGTCTGCTCAGATATCAGTTCCAGCTTCAGGTTACGTATCATTATCATAATCATTTTAAGTGTACGTACATATGTGCAATACTTGCGCGGAAAGGAGTCAGTTGAGGTGGTTCGGGCATCTAGTAAGGATGTCACCAGGACGCCTCCCTAGGAAATAGGGAGGTATTCTTGGGACGTCCAGCTTGGAAGGGGACCACGGGGCAGACCAAGGACTAGATGGAGAGATTATATCTTCACACTGGCCTGGGAACGCCTCGGGATTCCCCAGTCAGAGTTAGCTGACAGCTAAGGTGGCTGGGAAAGGGAAGTTTGGGGTTCCCTGCTGGAACTGCTACCCACGCCACCCGACTTTGGATAAGCGGGTGAAGATGGATGGATGGATGGATGAAATACATTGATCAGCCATCATTACAACCCAAAATATTATGCACAGTCTGGTGTAGGTTCCCCTTGTACCAATGGGGTAGCTCTGGCCGCATAGGGCATAGACTCCACGAGACATCTTGTGGTTGGTAGTTGATCCTTTGGATAGGATTGTGCTGTAGGTTGGGGCCTGGATTGGACTTGTTTGTTAGGTGCATTCCATGGAAGCTCGAACAGATTGGAACCTGGGCACCTGGAAGGCTGGGTTGGCGGCCTGCACTCTTTGCCTAATGAGCCCCTGGTGCACTGGGTGTTCTGGACAATTTTTGTTGAGTTGTGCTCCATTGGTTTTTCTATGCAATCGGACCAGACTGTCCAGTTGCCCATGATGATGTCGACATCAGGGTGAGTCAAAAGATATCCACACTCATCATTGCTTTCCGTTCGAGGCCTACTGTCTCCCCAGTTACTGCTGTGCAGGTGTAAACGTGTTATTTGTCATTTGTAACTGCAAACAAATCTGACTGATCAATGTGTTTTCATCCATCTTCAACCGCTTAACCAAAGTTGCGGGGGTAGCAGTTCCAGCAGGGAACCCCAATCTTCCCTTTGCCCAGCCACCTCAGCTAACTCTGACTGGATCCCGAGGCATTCCCAGGCCAGTGTGGAGATCCGAATCATTACTGGTGACGAGATACGGATTCATCACTACGAGTCTGAGAGTAAACGGCAGAGACGGAAACATCTTCAATCACCGCCCGAGAAAAAGTCTAAAAGTCGACCATCAGCTGGAAAATTCATCAATGCGTACAGTTTTCTGGGATTCTCAAGGGCCAGACGTATTGGAACATCATCTGGGAAAAGGCTCGACAATCGACAGTGCTCGTTACAATGAGACGCTTATTGAAGAGCTGAAGCATAAACTTCGGATTAAACGCAGAGGACTGATATACAATACAAGGACGTGGCGATCTCACTTGACGATGCACGTCACACACAGTTCTGCCCACACTGTCGACACTCTGATGCTTTAACTGAGGTGTTAAAGCATCCTCCCTGTAGTCCTGATCTCACTCCATGGGATTTTCACCTGTTTGGTCTCCTACGAGGAGGAGGATTCATTTCTGGTGAAGAAGTGACGACAGCGGTGCATTCGTGGCTCGCAGCTTAGATGGACAAAGTGTATTGAAAAGCAAAAAGAAGATTACGTTGAAAAATTATGTAAAAGTTAAATCAAATCAATTCTAAAACCAGAGTGCAGATACTTTTTGACTTACCCTTGTATGATTCATGATTAATATTGATGTATTAATGTTAACGTTGATCAGTGTACAGTATGTGTCATAGAAAATGACCTGAATGTGCGTTTAGAAATTTAGGATGGCCAAAAGTAATAAAAGCAAAAGTATTTTTTTTTTTTTTTTTACCCTAAAAGCCTTCTTTATCTTATAGTTTATTGATGGATGCTTTCTTTCTTTCCTTCTACATTTGATAAGACTAATGCATTCCATCAGCCTTATAATAGGGTTTACATTGTGTATGTATATATATGTGTGTGTGTGTGTATGTGTAGCAATACGCTATCCAGCTGAATGCCATGCAGCATCTGAAGGAGCAGCTGGAACAGAGGACGCAGATGATCGAGGCCAATATTAAAAAGCAGCAGGAGGAGCTCAGGCAAATTCACGAGCAGCTGCAGAAGGTCCACGGCCAGGGCCTTCAGGTATGTCTTCGCTTAAACAAATTCTCCACGTCGCCTTAAAGAGATCGTATTTATACTATACCACGGATGGATGTGCTACTACACGGTGTAAGATAAATTGATGAAGGTGTTTCTGTAGGTGTTTCTGAGGAAGCTCATGTACGGTAGTGTTGTGGAGGCAGCGGGAACTGGCAGGTGACTGCTTCTGTAATTTGGAAAGAAAGAAAAAAGAAATTTCCACTGAAGACCCATTATCAGTTAATTTCATTTCGTATCCTCTGCATGAATGTTAATGTGCGGATTAAAGGCTGATTTATACTTGCTGTTTCATACACCTAAGCATGATGGCCTCCACAAATGTCCTGCAGTGGTTTGGTACGTCTGCAATAACTGGTAATTAACTGATTAAACAAAATACGGCTGGGATTCGAACCACATCGGTATGAGAGTTCTGCTGGTGTACACCTGGTGAGCTAACAGTTAGCACTGTCGCCTTGCACCTCCGGGGTCGAGGGTTCGATTCCCGCCTTGGGTCTGTGTGCATGGAGTTCTGCTTAGTGGATTTCCTCCGGGTACGGTACTCCAGTTTCATGCAGATTATGCATTCCCAAATTGCTTGTATGCCATTCAATTGATTGTCCAGGGTGTAACCCCGCCTTGTGCACCAAGTCTCCTGGGATAGGCTCCAGGCCCCCCGCGACACTGAATGCAGGATAAATTGGTAAATTTAGTTGAGTGAGTAAGTGTCTCTCCCGAGTCATAAAGCTCTAACACTATTGTCTCCAGGTTGTGAGTTGGATCCAGTAACAATTCAGTAGGAGCTTAGGAATTGGCCATGATGTATATCTTTTTATAAGGGGTATCTTATTGTTGTTGTTGTTGTTGTTTATTGCAGATGTACCTGCAGCAGTCATCGGCTGGGGTCAGCGTGCAGCTCCCTCAGGTGAGTGGCGCTTCAGGCTCTCAAGCTGAAGTTGGAGCACAGAGTGTCACAAGCTCCGCCCATGGAGGGACACATCCAGGCATTCAACAGCAGCAAGCTCCGCCTCCCCAACAGCAGCAAGCTCCGCCTCCCCAACAGCAGAGTTCACAAGGCTCCGTCCTCACACAGGTGCGACACACCAATACAGTCATTTTATTAAAAGGTGTCGCATATTAAAAAGACGACTAATACATAAGTACTCATCGTTCATAATACAGCGAAAATACAGATAATTTTGGACTCACCCTTGTAAGAATAGAATTTGCTAGCAGCAGCAGAGTAAGAAGAAGAGAGTAACTGTTTCAGTTCAGTTCAATAATATTGTACCAAATGGCTCTGGAGCATTTTAACTGACCTCACTCGCGCTCTTGTGTTGAGTTCTGACCGATCCATTAAGGATGACGTCATTACATCTGTCTGCCCTCGTTCTTCCTTATAGCACGTCGTTATGCTAATGGTGTCGGGGTGAAGCAGCATTTCAGAGGTTGTCTTCGCTGATCCGATTGCTTTCCTTTTTAAACTTTTAAACTCTTGTCTCTCTATCTCTCTCTGTCTCAGCAGGGTTCGGTGTATAACACAATGATGGTCAGTCAGCCAGGCACCGGGAGTGTCGTTCAGATCCCCAGCACCCCGTCACATAACATCAGCCAAGTAACTACAATCAACAGGTACATGTGTATACACAATACTCAAATCATACATGCAATATGTCTATATGTAATATAGGATCTCAGTACAAAACACTACAGCACAGTATTTTCACAAATTCTCTCTCTCTCTCTCTCTGTTCAGGTTTCCAGGGCAGCAGTTGGTCACCAAGTTAGTCACAGCTCCCATGGCATGCAGTACCGTTATGGTTCCCACAACAATGTTTATGGGCCAAGTAGTGACCGCTTACAGCCCGTTCGCACAGCAGCAGAGCCAGACACAGGTGATCGCCGTGCCGCCTGATTCCCAGCAGCAGCAGCAGCAGGGTTTGCCTCAGCAACAGCAACCATTTCTACAGGTAGCACAAAAAACCACACTCGGTATTTCTCACACAGCAATGTGTAAGGTGCTGCCAATGGTCGAAGCAGAAATATTTTTGACCTATTATAACATCTGGTTTTGACTGAATTATATTTTCCTGTTGTCAATTAGGACTTGGTTTTATATATATATATATATATATATATATATATATATATATATATATATATATATATACAGTGGAACCTCGGATTGCGAGTAACGCAGTTTACGAGTGTTCCGCAAGACGAGCAAAGATTTGTAATACATTTTGACTTGGAAACGGAGCGAAAGTCTTGGTTTACGAGTGCCGAGTATCATGTATCACGCATGCGCCTCTTATTTTGACACAGAGCATCAAGTGATCACTACTGAGCCAATAATTTTTCTATCTCTTGCGCTGTGGAATTATGGGCAATCGTCTCCCCTGCTGGGTCTTAGTGCTCGTCTCTTACTGGTATAATCAACATCTTTCTCTCCCACCTATGTGTGTGCGCGCACGTAATTTGACACTGTGCCCCACACACTCCGACACACGCACACACACTCTCTCTCTCTTACCCTCGCCTTTACTCACCGTCCTATATGTGTGCGTGCGCGTAATTTGACACCTACACACGCGCACACACTCTCTCGCCTTTACACTCCCCTCCCCGTCTTCACATACATGCTTTCTTTACACAGAAACTCTGCTCTGTCGCAATTCTTTTCAAAGGTAAGGTGCTGGTTCATTTGTTTGTTTGTTTTTTTACTTTACAGGAGTGATTCCGTTAGTATGCGCTCAGAGAGATTTCTTTTTTTCCCTCCTTAAAGCAGTCTTTCTGTTGTGTGTGTGTTTGTTGTGAAAGCGAGGTGGGGGGAGGGAGGAGGAGTTTTACTGTATAAGACGAGGCGAGGGGCTAATTCCACACACGCGCGCACACACACACATACAAATACACTGCGCGCACAAATGGAAACACTTATCTGTCAGGATTTATTTGAACTTTTTTAAAATGTTAAGTGCAGGTTAATTTGTTTTATTTTTACTTTATATATTGTATTAATTATTTTTATGTATTCATTGTTTTGGACTGTAGAACGAATAATTTGAGTTTTCATTATTTCTTATGGGAAAATTAGATTTGGTTTGGAGTAATCTAAGGTTCCACTGTATTTGTATATACAAATATGTTTATACACACATAGAGACTAATAATTCCATTAGAAAGAAATTAGTAATAAAATCCACTAAAAGGTCAACGACTAAATATTAGTTATTAGTCGCAACCAGGATACAAAGGATAACTCTTAATGTGATAGGTGTTCTCAGGGTGATTGGCAATGTTGGGTAATTTGCCAAACGTAACATGTAATTCTAATGCCATAATAATCATAAAAAATGTAGAGTCCCGTTACATCGTGCCATGTTATGAAATGGTTAGGCAGTTTACTTAAACAGCACCATCAAGACAGAGGGAGTAAAAAGTTCTGAGAGTTCTGGAACAATATCAGTTAGGGTATGGTCATTAAATAAATCCCAAACTTTGAACTTGCATTAAAAAAAAACTAAAAGGAAGTGGCACAACAGTGAGCCTGTCTAGAGTATGCCAAGCACCAAAAGTCAACAGGTGGGTAAAGAGGATATTAATCACAGAAGCAACTTTGAATAGGATGCTTCCACCACCATGCTTCACCATGGGGAAACTGTGTTCCCAGGGAATTGGTTTTCCCTCAAGTGTCACACTACGCGCGTCTCTTTTCTTTTTTCCTTGTACAGGGAACCCACATTTTGCAAAGCAACCAGTCCACGCAGCTCATTCTGCAGGCTTTCCCCATTCAGCAGCAGGGCGCGTTCGGCACAGCACAACAACCACCACAGCAAAAACCGCAACAGCAGTTGAAGCCTCACAGTCTAAAGCCGTCCAAAACGTCATCCTCTCACCAGACGGACAACTCGAGCACATAGGCGCAGTGACACCGGAGAAGACATTAACCTGGACAGATACCTAAGGGGTAAAAACGAGCTCCGTAATAGAGCTATAAAGCAATAGGATTGACCCGAATACCACCATATGGCCTACGAGCTCGCAGTATTTCACAGCAATAAGTATAACAGTGGTGGGAATCAACGGTATTCAAATTAATTTCTCTTTACTTCTTTTCTAATTTATTTAAGGAATACGATTTAATCCTGGATGAAAAGGAAATCTCAAGTCTTTCTCTTTTATTAACTGCATAGATGTGTGTACAAACGCATGTGGATATCCAACCATAAAGGAACAAAAGTGACAAAGTTTTATACTCCGACTCAAAAAGAGTTAGCTCTTGTTTATACAGTACGAATTATTCAGTCATTTTTATAAATGAGGGAAAGGTGTTAATGCTGACAGATTCTTTTTTTAATTCAGCCTAAAAGGTAGAAATAGCTTATAGACTTCTATTTTGCTCCTCGTTTTTGAGAAATATGCTTTTAACATATTTTATACTTACATAACTGCAGTGTTACCTCTATTCCACGAAAAAATGTAGTTCTCAATCTTTTAAGTGCCAACAGTTAGTTAGTTCATAATATTCACAATTGTGATTTGTTCTCATTACAGTTTTTTTTTTGTTTCCCATTCAATATTATAGCAATTAATGTGTTTCTACACACTAAACGGCCCTTATTTGTACTATAAAATAATTATATTTTTTTACTGTGTATGTATGTGATACATAGGATGTTGAAAGAGTGAGTCCTGACTCTATAAACGTGCATGGAATTTATACACACACACACAGTGCCATGGAAAAGTATTTGTATCTTCCTGTTTTTTTAATGATGATTTCGTTTATTAAGGGGAAGAAAAGCTGTCTTGGCCCTATGTGAAAAGGTAATTTCACAAAGATTTAGAAATTGATACTTTTTTTCCTATCTGTTTGTGAATTTCATGTTGAGTTTTGACATCTTTTAGCGTACTTCTCGTTGTCAGACAGATTCAATTTAAGTGATTTCTTGATTCAACAGGACTGGCAGTAATCAGTGTGGCAAGTGAAATTTAACTCGGCTTTCCAAAAATCACAGTTTGTTCATGATTTAGAATGATTTTTTTATTATTATTTATTTATTTTTTTACAGTGGGCCAGGTAGGTTTAGGCAGCTTTTTTCCACCTTAATAAATGAAATCATCATTTAAAAACTGCATTTTGTATTTACTCAGGTTATCTTTGGGGAATGTTAAAATTCATTTAATGATCACAATCATTTAGATTTGACAAATGTGCCCAAAATCACTCAAGAAGAATATATATACAGTACACTGTATATATAAAATCATACATTATTGCCCGAATAGCACCAGAGAACGATTCTAGAAACTAGAATCACTCCCATACTTAACACATCATTTGTATGAATTACGCAAAAAGCCACATTAGGCAAACTCAAAGCATGTGCTTTTTCATGATTACGCATAAAGAATTTGTGTATGTTGTGTTCATTCGTTTATCGTTTCAAAAACGAAAATGGGGAAAAAAACAGTTTCGTGGCTTTTATTTTTAATTTCTGATTGTTGTTTTTTATGCACAACATTTGTCACTTTTTTCACTTATGTGTTTTCTATTTATTTCACCAAAAAGAAAATCAAGAAATTTAAGTATCCAGTTACTTTTCTATATACTGTGATGTGTGTACTCTCTTACTAAAAAGGGATCAACAGAATACAGAATTAAATATCATGGCCCGTATTCTCAAAGCTTCTTAGAATTCTCTCAGAGAGCTTCTATCATAGCTTAAAAAGTCCTAGCTGGGAGTCTTAGACTAAAGGTGTTTTAGGAAACTTTTTAGAGCAACTCTGAGTAAGGAAAGTACAAAAACCTTTATCTTAGTGAGGAGGTGTGGTCGACCCCGTTGTTAGAGATGATGCAGCAATTCAAAGACTGTGATTGGTTGAAGGAAAAAAAAACCCTCTGACCTCTGCAAAGGTCTTGAAATATGCTCTTTGTAAAAATATATGATAATAGAACAAACAGTGAAATCGTAATGTTTGTATATAAAGAAATTGTATAATCATGACTACAAGCTACATTATGCAAAGTTTCTAGGCTAAATGTCAAAGATAATTAAACAGTCAAATGTTGAAAATGTGTTTACTTTTGAAGCAACCAATTTCCACACAGTTTTTACTATATTTACTCACATTTATTTACCGTACTGATTTTATTACTTGTAATCCATTTCAGAATGATGGGAGCAAATGGCTCAGCCTTTACCGGATAACATGATTGCAGGACAGTCTTTTTAAGTTGCGCTTTTGGATGGTATGTAGCAACAATCCAAGAGAGATAGAAGAAAGTAAAGCAACAAGAAAACCAAATTAGACAGAAGAGCAGTGTTTACTGTTAGCTTTTAGTTCAGTGTTTGGAGAATATTTCTTCTTTCCACCATTTTGTCCTCTGCTATAGAAACTCTTAAGCCTCTTAAAAGTCCTCCTTTCTACTCTTAACAATTTTTACCTTAGGAGCTATTTTTAGGGTTAAGATGTTTTGTGAATCATTTTTATCTTTAGTCCTAAGATTTAGTCCTAACTTTAAGGGGAAATTCTAAGAAAATGTCCTAATTCTAAGAATTTCCTTAGAATTTAATCACTAGGAGCAACTTTTAGGCTTAAGAAGATTTGTGAATACGGGCCCAAATGTTTAGAAATTTAGAAAGTTTTAGGACCTGGTTGATCCTGCAAAAGAAGAAGAAAATAGTTTTTTTTTTTTTTTTTTTAAATAAAATTTCATATATGATTTAGTTTTCAGTATTTAACTTAATAAAAAATAATTTATTTTCTTTTATATTATATTAATTAAATAGCAATTATTTATATATAAGTATTTAAGATTTACGATCTGGTGTTAATGCTTATTCAAGATCGTAAATCTTAAATACTGAAAATTAAAAAATATAACAGAATTTTTTTTTTTTTTTTAAGTTTTTTTTTCTCTTCTTTTGCAGGATCAACCAGGGGCTAAAACTTAAGAAATTTTTATTTTTCAGTATTTAAGATAGATCTTTACGATCTATAAAATTGGTATTAATGCTTATTCAAGAGCGAAAATCTTAAATACTGAAAACTAAATAATCTAACTGAAATCACTTTTGCAATACACAAAAGCATCTTGTTTGCAAATAATTTTGTTTTATTAATCATTTCGAAACAAATGAACACAACACACACAAACCGACTTTTGTTTTGCTGACTTTCAGTTTTTCAGTTTAAACCGTAAATTTCAAACAAAGCTGGGTTTCTTGTGTTTGTGTGTGTGTGGATGCGAACATCTGTGGCTAGCTACCTACAGTAAGTTGGTACCTCTTCCCTTATTGCTGTACGGGTTGTCCATCAACCCAGGCGATAACCAATCAGTTCTTGCCTTGCAGTAACTTCATATCATTAGAACGCTCCTTACCGATTCGGAAGCTCTATACCTCAGAAATCCATGTTAGTCGAACGTTTTTTTTTTTTTTCTATAAGGAAATCCAGAGCGATTTTATTTTCGTAAAATATAGACCGTTAACACTGTCGTGTGAAACTGTATGCATTGTGTCTAAAAGAACTTTCAAACATGAATATATATTGCTTGAAATCATTATAGTATATTATATTCAGACTAAACTCTATGTATGTTTTGTATGGTGGTGTAACTCTTTGTAAATTTTTGGTTTCTGTTCCCCCCTCATATAAACACCAAAGATAATTTGTAGACTCTGACATCTTGCATTGTGTACCACTCACCAGCCACTTTAGCTACCAGAATGTAGAATGGTCTCTGGAATGGTGCGAAAAACAAAAAACATCCAATGACCTTCAGATCAAGTCAAATTTTTTTTTTTTACATGAGCACTCTTTACAACCATACCGAGCAGAAAAGCAAATCAAGAGCACACAATCTTACGGTCGTCGCCTCTCACTGGATATTTTGCGTTTCCCTAACAAAGTGGCTGTCGAGTGCAAAGTCTGTACATGTATTTGAAACATGTTAATGGACACACTATTTACAAAATGTAACCCAAAAGTACTGTACAATCAAACAGTTGTTTGATAACAATGCAGATTTATTTGTATTGCAGATTTTTTTTTTTTAAATGAGTGCGTTTTTGCAATTGTCAATAAGCTAGCTAGCTGTCAGACAGCCAGTATTTGTTTTTCTCACACATTGCCTTAAAATAAAGGGAGGAATGTAGCATTAGCATTACCTTAGTCGTAAGCGCATACTTTGTGTTTATGATCCGTGAACCGAAGTGTAGCATCATGATTCGGTTTGTTATGTCCTATACATTTCTATTTGATGCCAAAAAAAGTATTCATTCACAGATCATGTCAGTGTTATGGGTGTGGTCGTGTAATCCTGTCACCCTGTCTTGGCAGTATCATACTTTGTGAAGAATTTACTATCCAGTGCATTGCTGCTAATATGTGTTTAGTGGCCTGGGAAAACCCTTTAAATTCAATTTGAACATTTTCTAGTGAGTAAAGTTTGCAAATTTGGTAGAACTAAATTTTTTTTTTTTTTTTTTTTTTAATAACTTGAGCACTTTATACCACAGCGCTGGAAAATGTTGCATGCTGATCGGTTAGAAAGTGTTCCTTAGTTGTCTATAACAGCACCTTAGTGAATAATCCTAATTTTGGAAAATCCTCAACTCATCGGGTTGCAGCTCTGACATAAAATGGCATTCTTTCAAGCGTGCAGTAAACAGCATGTAGAGTTGTCCTCCCCCTGACATCATCTTGGGCTGCCTTTAAACGAGGTCAGCTGACCACTCTGCATTACCGGGATTCCCTTTGCGATATAAAGGTGCAGGCTCGCAAGGGTAAAATGCGGAACCAAAATGGCAAACCTGTGTGTTTGGGTTTTTTATGCTTTACATTGTACATTTGTGTCAAAGGTGTCTAAGACTCACCTTGTCGGATTTATGAACGAATCCGACTTAAGAACATGCTCCCGGAATGGAACTCGTTTGTAAGTCAGGGACAATCATGTTATTGGAGGATTCCAGTTGGGGCAACCAGATGTTTTAGTCAGACAGATGTTTTGTCGACATGGATGCATTATACGCAAGGCAGCCATCATCCATGCGCATACATGTAGTTAAACGCAAGTATATTTCTGCCCTAAGTGGATGTAAAAAAACTTATAATTGGTTGATATGGTTCATTTTGCTATAAGATTTTTATATGCCTCGTTGCTTTCAAATTGAGAACGTTATGCCAAATCGAACTTGTTTCATGGACGTGCCATACTTCAGTAACTAAAAATTGTAATAATTGGAACAAAATTGCTGTGGTATATGGTGAATTAAACGCAAACTAATCAACTTTGTGGTGATAACATTAACAGCACTTCACGTCAGGCCACTTTACTCCATTCCATCATTGATTGTTTTCCTGTAAAAGCACACCTCCATCATGTTTAAAAGTGAAAAGGGAATCAGGTTGTCTGATTTAATTTGCATTTAAATGAAACATGTAATAAATAAAATTTATACTAAACATTTATATTGTCTTCATCTATTCCTTTATTCACAGCCCTTTATATCTAACTTGATCGTTACAGAAATCCTATCAAAGGTTAAAATGAAAAATAATTCCAACATGATTGTAGGGATATACAGTATAAGGGTTGTTCAAGTCAAACCAGGACTTGATTGTACAGAATAACACAGCACAGTTACGAGAGTTAAAACTCGCTTTATATCTTTATATAATCCCCTGCTACACTAATGCTGTACTATCCCAGCGTTTCACAAGTGCTTGGATACCATCAGGGTAGATCAGAGTGGCTACTTCACGTCTGAAACGCTGGCCTCCCAGGAACTCCTTTAACGGCCCAAACAAGTGGAAATGGCTTGGAGCGAGGTCAGGATTGTACAGGGATGTGGCAATAACTCCCAGCCGAGTTCCTGTAATGTGCAAATGGTGTTGATGAATGATTGTGTGTACAGTTCCCACAGACAGATAAGTCTCTTCCACAAGTTGGTGAAAAGTTAGTCATCGATTTTCAAATGTTTTACTGCAGCTAAAAGTCTCATCACCGTACTGTGCTTGAAATCGGGTTTACACCTTCATTCACAAGAAATGTATTTGTTTTCATAAAGTAGCAGCCTTAAAGGATGTTGTAGGCAGAAAAATGGTTCATATTAAAACACATAAATCTGTACTCATTCTTGTTTTATTTTCAGTCTCTATCAAAACATGAAAAGTTCTCCCTCAAGGCTTTCAAAACATATTTACAGGATCTTTAAAGGCTCTCGTTCCGAACGTTACGAGTTATCGGCAGGGGAAACAAATCTTCAACTGCACACAAATGATAAACATTTAACATTTCAACATTTTCCTGCTTGCACTAGCTTTTGTTCAGAGGCTCAGTTTGAAAGTTTTACATTCTTGTAGCATTTATTAAATAAGTCATAAATGCTAGCATGCAATGCAAAAAAAAATAATTTAAGAAAGCAAAGCGTTTAAGTATTACTTATCACTTTATTATTACATTCTTAACTTTGTAATACCACAGGCACTAAGAGTTTCCTTTACACACATAAAACACACTTTAGGAATATGAGCGATCAAATAAATAAAGATATAATAAAAAATACTTTCACTGAATAGTTGCTAATAACACGTGAAATCTAGGAGCCAAGCACTGAAGACACCTCAAAGACATTGCTGCATATTTACCATCAATAAAACAGCACTAATCCACAGAAGATTTAAACACACTGCCAAGCTTTGACGGACTGACTACTTACAAGATGATGTCATCATGACAGTTGGTCATTAATCTCTATGATCCTGGGTATGGCTAATGATATTTATCTAATGCTCGGGTGACTGGCTACATTGAATATTGGGTAATGGGCTGACTCTTAAGATAGTGTCAACTCAGCTATTCATGCACTTGGAATATCGCCCGCGTTAGATCAATACGGTGAAATGGAATCCAGCTGCATGTGGATAAACATATCAACTGTTACACTGGATAGCCAAAATGGCCATGCGAGGCTAATTTTCTATGCTAAGTTGTTAAATGAGTACTTGTTAAAAAGTAATTACACCCTTGATTGATGGTAGTCCATGTCACCTCTCTGCTGATTTGCTGAATTTCGCATTCAGAGCATGACACAAACAAACAAGTAGGCTAGATGAAGGGAAGGCTTGTTATCAATAGCAATCATGCGTATAAAGCTTCATGTTAGTAATGAACTACAACAGCAGAGACGGTGACAGTAGTTCTGAAACAGAGAGATCGTTTAGAATATTCTAGATTCTCCACCAGAATTGGAAAAGTCATGAGAAGCTGTATGTAGTACAAGTGTTTACACTGTTTCAAAATCTTAAATAAAAACTGAAGCACAAATACAAAACTTCTATTTGTGGGGAAACTCAAAGGATCTACATTAAAACATACTCAAGTATGCTTACTCAAGAGTATAAACTAAACATATTTTAACTGATGAAACGAGCTAGCTTGCTAAAGGTATGAGCAACATATGAAAACAATGCCGGTTAGCTAATGAATGAAAGCTAAGGCATATTAGCCAAGGAAGCAAAACAAAAAAAGAAGAGCGTTTAGAGAAATTAGCAACATGCTAATTTATCTGGCTAAAAACAATCTAGCTAAGCTATCAAGCTAATTTAGAAAATGTAAATAGTTAAGGTAACTGGCTAAATCATAACAGTGGCTATTTGCATATTAGCCACTCTACATGGCTAATGCTTGTTTAGCTTAGTTGGTAAATTTTAATCTATTTCTATTTAACCAACAAAAATAATAGGTTTTTAGATTTCTAACAAGTGCTTTGAGTGTCAAAATGCAAAATTTATGTTTTTTGTTTGTTTGTTTTGTTTTATTTCTTTGAAATTTAAGGCAGTATTTAATTAATATAGGTAACAGTTACACTTTCCAGTTTCTTGGTATTATATCAAAGTAGGTTTTTTTGTTTGTTTGTTTTTTTGTACTTTTCTCAGGAGAGAAAGAAAAAGAGAGGTAATTAAGCTAACCTAATTAAAGAGCTACCTTGGATGTACCTCATGGACGTTCCACAAAATGTAACAATAAATTGCTAAAAATGTGACATGCTGTTAATTAAGTTATAAATCATAACAGTTGGCAAATTGCTGTAATATGAATATACTTCTGTACATGCTGTTATATGAAAATAATCACCTTAGTACTAGTGATGACCAGTTACATTGTCTATAAAAGTCACAGCGATAAATACACAAAGAGTAAAGGTCAACAGAGTACTAGCATAGACTGTTGCATCTTTCTGCTGATGAGCAACTATAGCGCTATTTATATTATCTTGACTATCAAAATATTATTTCTATTAGCACTACAAAGTCGCTCCAAAGTTGTGGTTATGGTTGGTGTACAAACTTGTCACCAATGTTGCAGGGACGTTCACGGTTAGGTGGCGGAAGTGGAAGATAACAAAGTAATGTACATAGCTACTCTACTTAAGTACAGTATATATTAATTAATTGAGTCGTTTTATTAGTGGATACTTTCCACTTTTACTCCACTACATCCTATTGCAAATTTCTTTACTTTCTACTTCACTACATTTTTGCATGTTACTGTGTATGTAGTGCTGTGAAGCATTTTATGAGGTAATGTCATCATTTGTAATTTCCAGTATTTCATACTATATTCCACTGTATAAAAATGGATACGCATTGTTCCTGATAGATTTTATGAACAGCTTAGGTACAGGTAAGGGAATAGTCTCTCATTTTTAGTTTGAACTGATGGATTAAAAAAAGATATTGGGGGTGTAATTACTCTTTAAAGAAAGAGACAGGTAAAATATGACTTGCACAGTTAATTCTGATAAAATTGTAAATATTGCGCATATTGATGAAATGAAGTGAACCACTGTAGACAGTTTTTTGTCCCAACCAAAATGGATAACTCTAGAAAGATGTTTAAAAAAAAAAAAAAAAAGCTAAACAAAGTGTGAGTGGAACTGAAGTGCAGAGGAGTGAGTGGCTCTTAGCAAGTCTCGTGTTCCAGAAAAACGTCGTTAGTGGCCAGCAGTAGAGGCTGGGTTGATGCTGTGGTGCTGTCCACTGAGCTCAGCCTCTGAGATGGTGTTCTCTGCAGGCCCGTACAATCAGATGACTCGCTGATACTTCTGTCTCCATTAGCATTGAGATTCAGGTAAACCTGTTGGGCGGGAGAAAAATTAGATGGGTTTATGCACTCATCTGCCACTTCATTAGGTCATTGGTGCATGGTGCGTTATCCTGCTGGAAGTAGCCATCAAAAGATGGGTACACTGTGATCATAAAGGGGCGAACATGATCAGTAACACTATTCAGGTACTAAGGGGCCCAAAGCGTACCAAGAAAATATCCCACACCATTAAACCACCACCAGCAGCAGCCTGAACTGGTGATACAAGGCAGGATGGTTCCAGACTTTACACCGAATGCAGAATTTGAGTCTTATCCCTCCAGGCAACGTTTTTCCAATATTGTATTGTCCAATTTTGGTGAGCCAATGTGAATTGTAGCCTCACTTTCCAGGATTGTGGCGACAAGCGTGCCAGCGGGTGTGTCGCCAAGCTTCTTAAAGGTTTAAAAGGGTGTACGTTCAGGAATGCTCTTCACCATACCTGGGATGTAATGAGATTATTTGAGGTTCTGTTGTCTTTCAAGCTGTCTGACCATTCTTCTCTGACCTCTGGCATCAATAAGCCCAGATAATTGTTGCTTACTGGATATTATAATAATATACTATTCTCTGTAAGCCCTAGAGATGGCTGTGCAAGGAAATCCCAGTTAGATTAGCAGTTTGAGAAATACTCAGACCAGCCTGTCTGGCACCAACAACCATGTCATGTTCTTCCCCATTCAGATGCTTGATTTGAACTTCTGAAGAACGTCTTGACCATGTCTACATGACTAAATGCATTGAGTTACTGCTATGTGATTGGCTGATTAGATATAGCAGTTCAACAGTTGTACCTAATGAAGTGGCAGGTGAGTATGCAGCACAATTAATGAGATGGTACATTTAAAACCACATCATGACGTCTTCTACATTTTTTGCACCTATAACCGGACTAATTTCGACCCAGGTATCTAAAGAACTAAAGTCTGACCACATTCGCCACAGGATTTGTATGAGTAGAACCAGTTTAGCTAATTGTTGTTCATCATACCTCATTTGTGCAACTGACAAACTCAGAAATCATCTTGTTGCTCTACATACATAGAAAATGTTTGTATCACTTATAAAAACACTTACATGTTTGGTGGCTTCAGAAAGCAACATTTCGGTCCGCTCTACCAATTTCCTGAAGGTTGGTCTCTTCAGAGGATCAGAGCTCCAGCACCATCTCATCACCTCATAGCTAGAAACACACCCAATCAGTTAGGTCTGGTTGTGATGTTATAATTGACGCCACTATGGTCAAGATATCAGAACACACACATTTATTGAGGTATAAAGACTGTGCCATTGGTGATAAAGTCGAGAGGTAACTGACAAACTCAAGCTGTGTGTCGTGAACAAAAAAGCTGTGAATCCCAGCAGTCAGATCCAGAAGATCCAGTTAATTTACACAGATTTGAATAAAGAACTGCTGTAACATTTGCAAGCAGCATACATTCATAAGTATTAACCCCATGGACAATTCAGTTCCTTACATTTCACTCGGAGCGAATTCTGGCTCGCTCATCCTGTAGCCGTCCTGTATCATCTTGTAGAACATGGAACCGACTGGAACTCCAGGGTATGGGCTGTTACCTGTGAGTGGTAAGGAATCGTTATTATATTTGTTATTGGAACTGAACCAGTATAAATATAATAAAACCTAGATTGTGCCTTAGCTACATTTGATACATGGACAGGCTAATGCAAAGTATGTGAATTTCCATTGAATGAAAAAAAGCCTTGACTTATAATATATTGAAAACGCACAGGTCTTCCTACTGGGTGTGGATTATTAAAACTGCTAAAATGTTTCGTAAAATCTTGATTAACGCAACATTTAATAGCATAAAATTCATAATCACAATACTGACCCATACCAATTATTGCAGGTAATATACGTATAGTCAGGAATTTATATAGAGTTCGTCAATAATTTGAGTATTTGTCCATATTTCTTTAACATTTTTGAGTTGATAAATGAATATTGACAACCATCCTCTTAATGCGACCATTTGGAGGTAGCAATTGTTTTCTGTTAGCCTGGATAAATAAGTCTGAACGACTATTAAATTACATTTAATGGTTAAATATCGCAGGTTACGGTACATCACAATTGCAATATGTGTCACAGCAATAGCAACGTGGTTTTTGAAAAAAAAATTACTATTAGAATGTCTTAATATCCTTATGCTTATAACCTGGATGCTCATTTTAAAGGTGACATATTACGTTAAATAGTCGTTTTTAGTCACTTTTAGACATTAAGGTGGGTCTCCAGTGCAAACAAAAACATGAGAAAATACATTCCCTTGTTTGTTTGTTTTTTTGTCCTTTTTCCATTTTTGTATTGACCAATTAGATTTTCTCCTATTGTGACCTCATATCAGGGGAAACCCTCCCATGGCTTGTTGCTCAAAATTGCAGTGTTTGAGGGGGAGTATTTCAGCTCGAGCATTAACAGACACACTTCTTGTCAAAGGAGCTTGTCAATAATTTAATGATTAGATTTTTTAATATAATTTTGAGTTAATAAATAAATGTTCTATATATAAACATATTCTATATATACAGTAAACATCCTCTTAATGAGATCATTAATCCAATTATGTGATGTTAGCAGGCACAAATACATTTGAATACAAAATGGTACATTTAATAGTATAATTTCATAATTTCAAAACATTAGAATTAAAACGAACATTTAATAGCTACATCCTGAAATTACCGGAAGCAACTTTTTTTTTTATTACATCATGCGTCTCTAATACATTTACTTGAGTAAAACCCAATCCCATTTCCAAAGCAGCATTTACAGCAGGTCCTATAAATATACAGTATACAAGATATTATATTACATACTGTAGTATGAATTATAAATACCTAGAGAGAAAATCTCCCAAAGTAAGATGCCGTAGGACCAAACATCACTTTCAAACGTGTACACACATGAAAACAGACTCTCTGGAGACATCCATTTGACTGGAAGACGTGCCTGTAAACCAAACACGTCAATACACACTCGTGTCATTTGTGTCAGAGAACAAAGATATCCGAGTATAAAAGAGATTCTCACTCCTCTAAATATATATAATAAACCAGTTTTGGCTTGAAAACCCTTTGGACAGAATAATGTATATACAAAGCTATGAGGAGAGTAAATAATAAAAGAAAAGTGACTCACGTTTCCCCTCAAAACATAGTTGGAGTCCTTGGTGATGTCACGAGCCAGGCCGAAGTCGCAGATCTTGGCAACCCGACCCTTAGTCAGTAAAATGTTTCTTGCTGCCAGATCTCTATGGATACACTGTCCGTACACAAAAAAAGTGGTTCATACACGGCATGTATAAGAAATTCTATTAAATGATCCAGTTCAAATCAAATAAAAATGCTTTTTACAGTACATTTTTGGATGTGAGGAAGTCCATGCCTTTGGCGACTTGGTAGGAGAAGCTGAGCAGATCCTCACTATCAATGGACAAGTCATCCTTATCATCAGTCCATTCTGAGAGAAAGACATTTTTTGTTTCATCAGTTATAGAATTTGTTCAGATCAAATCATTTTATACTGATGTATCCGGCTTTACACTACCTGTTTGACTAGATTTCTTCTGATAGGACCTCATGGGCATGTAGCCATTTTCCGGGTCTTCCCTAACACACACAGATAACAATGAACAGAATGTGAGCTTTATGAACACACTAACAACAAAGTCAACCGGAAGTCATACGAAGATAAACAGTCCGCTCTAAAACGTATTGGAACAGCAAGGTCAATTCTTTTTTTTTCCTTTTTTTTTTTTTTTTTTACTATACAAAGAATACTATATGCAGACATTTGGGTTTGAGATCAAAAGACAAATATGAGAAAATACATCGGAACTTCAGCTTTCATCACCTGATATGTACATCTAGATGTGCTGAATAACTGAAAACATACCATATTTGGCTGAGCAAAAGAATTGGAACAGATACTTTTGAAATAAATTCAAGAAAATAACTGGGTTTTTTTTTTTTTTTTTTATGTGGCTGATTTATTTGATGTCTTGTTCTTAGTTTATTTCTTATTTTTCGGAACATATTCTAAAATGTTGCATGGACTGTGCCTAATGTTTTTGCTCATGCGTTAGAGCAGGGGTGTCAAACTCCGTTCCTGAAGGGCCGCAGACCCGCAGGGTTTTGTTCCAACTCTGCTCCAACATATATGCCATGTAGTTTTCAAATAAGCGTTAATAATTTGATTAGGTGGATCAGGTGTTTGTAATTATGGTTGAAGCTAAACTCTGCAGGTCCTCTGCCCTTCAGAGCAGGGTTGGAACAAAACCCTGCGGGTCTGCGGCCCTTCAGGAACGGAGTTTGACACCCCTGCGTTAGAGGGTTTCCTCCTGGTACTCCAGTTTCCTCCCACAGTCCAAAGACATGCAGGTTAGGCTAGCTGACGTTCCCAAATTGTCCACAGTGTGTGAATGACAATCTGGTGTTGATATGGCAACCAGACCCCTTAAGTAACTGCCACAGAAACAACAGATGTATCTCCAGGGTGGAGAGTATCTATTGCATGATGTACTGGATGGCACGGAAATAAAATACCAAAAAAATTAATGAAATAAATAAATGCTTGTGCAATGGATTCTTTTATCCTCTTTACTCAGTTTCAAAAAGATTTTTAGCCCACAGTCTGTTCTCTGGTCTTCATATTGGTTTATCTTTTTTTTTTTTTTTTTTTTTTTACTAGCAAATGCTGTCTTTACAAATGTAACCCTGACCACAGAGTATAAATTAAAATTTTAAATGTTTAATAGAACACACCTGGGAAAAAAAAGAAACACCTGTCAGCTGTGTGTTCCAATACTTTTGATCACCCAAATAGGTGTCAGTATGTCTATATGTAAATATCACCGAAAGCTGAAAAATCCGATTAATGAATACATTTACATTGGTCTCTACCTTGAAAACTGTGTCTGACTTAGAAGATTTTTATAATAGCCGTCTCCTGTCTTAGAGCTGAAAAAGGCGTCCCGCTTCCTCCGTAGAAAGTTCAGCAGGTCACCGTAACAGCAGTATTCTGTGATCACCAGAGTCGGGCCTGGTTCAGAGAGAAACGTTTTACAAATATTCAGATCCCACAACAGTGCAGGCACAGTAATTTGAGAATCTTCATTACTGCTGATGATATGGTGATCAAAATGGAGATCAAATCTACAGTACAGTATGTTAGAGTTACAGTATTGTTACAGTACTGGATTCATCACTACGAGCCAGATCGTGAACGGTAGAACATGGAACGCAAACATCCTCTATAACCGACCAGGAAATAGTTCAAAAGTCAAAAATCAGCTAGAAAGTTCATCAATGCTTACAGTTTTCTGGGATTCTCAAGGGCCAGAACATTATAAGAAAAACGGTTCAACAATCGACAGTGCTCGTTACAGCGAGACGCTTATTGAAGAGCTGAAGACTAAACTTCGGATTAAACGTTAGGACTGCTATACAAGGGGGTCCGCATACTTCTGACCACTCTGCAAGAACTTCTTTTTAGGTGTTAAAGCATCCTCCTTATAATCCTGACTTTGCTACATCAGACTTTCGACAGCTTGTTCCGCTGAAAGCAGTCCTACGAGGACGATGGTTCACTTCTGATGAAGAAGCGACGACAATGGTGCATTCGTGGCTCAGATGGGGAAAGTGCATTAAAAAGCAATGAGATTATGTTAAAAAAAATATGTATTTGTCTCTTCTAAAAGTCAATTACAATACATTCTAAGAATTTTTGACTCAACCTCGTAATCTGCACCTTAAGGTATATATTAATTACAAATAAACAAGGTTTAGCCCTAATAGCCTGTTTATACACATCCTGAGGCAGAAGGGGCGTGGTTAAAAGTCTGTGAGGAATGGAAGGAGTAATTAAATGTATACCCTACGCATCTTGCAGTGAGTCGATGTTGCACACGAATCAGCATCCTGGACAACATGTGTGTGTGTGTGTGTGTGTTTATACCTGCTTGTGGATTTCTTCCTGCTGGCTTTCCCTGAACAACCAAAATTCAAAAACCTGTCTTTGAACTCTGTCTGAACTTTGAACGCATTAACCCCTCACCTCCAACAGTACAGGCGCCGAGCAGGTTGACAATATTCATGTGGTTGCCGAGGTAACTGAGAACCTTCAGCTCTGACATCAGAGCTTCCTTTTCAGTGGAGTGAGCACTCGCTGTGGTCACACACACACACACACACACACACACACACACACACACACACACACATAATGTGACACACACACACACACACAAAGACAAAAGAAGGAGAAATCGGTAAGTAGACATTGGGTGGAGTTAATTGAATCAGTGGAAAGGGCTCTTGGACTGAAAAATGGCCTTTATGTCTGGTGCACACACACACACACACACACACACACACGCTCAGATACATACGCTTGAGCATCTTCACAGCGACAGTGGTGACTGTGTCAGGTGAGCTCAGGCCATACGCCGTAGCTGCCACCACTTTCCCGAACGCCCCGGCTCCGAGGATTTTACCTGCGCGCAGACACAAACGCGCACGTTTTATAAGCGTTCCGAAGCATAAGGCGTCCGTTTGAATTTACATCAGGTGAATTGAATTTACCGAACCGCAGCCTCTCTCGTGGAAATTCCCACTTGGGATCGTACGGAAGCTGGGTGGGGTCGATATAGGTATAGTTGTTGCCATGGATACTGTCGATCACCTTCCAGTGGATCTGGTACTTGGGTTTCTGCAGTGAAATCAAAGCGTGGGGAAGTGAGTAAGACGATCGACGTCAGGGAATTCCGTTCCTGGGGTTAAGATTGGATTTTCAACGGAATCGAATCAGATTTTCAGTGCTAAACATTATGTGCACTTAAAGCATTATCTTTAATTAGTGTATTTTATATGTTATATGTAGGAGATGGCTTGCTTCTATGAAGCATCGATTTCATATGGCACATATCTTTTACACGTCACTGCACAGGGTTTGCGAGAAAAGCAGTGTAACTGAAACCACTTCACTGAGATGTTTTAATTAAAGAAAACTCACTCACTCATCATCTATACCGCTTAATCCTGTATTCAGGGTCACGGGGGGGCTGGAGCCTATCCCAGGAGACTTACGGCAAAAGGCGGGTACACCCTGGACAGAGTGCCAATCCATCGCAGGGCACACACACATACTACGGCCAATTTGGGAATAGCCTAATCTGTAGGCCTTTGTACTGTGGGAGGAAACCAGAGAACCCGGAGGAAACCCACCAAGCACGGGGAGAACATGCAAACTCCATGCACACAGAGACGGGAATCGAACCTGGCCGGGGATCAAACCCGGACCCTGGAGGTGCACGGTGACAGTGCTAACCACTACACCACCGTGCCGCTTTAATTAATGAAAAGAACTGGATATTGATATGAAACCAAATTAAAGATTAATTGCATATTTTTTTGTGCTTTATCTTCTATACCGTATTATCGCAGGGGGCCTGGAGCCTATCCCAGAGGACTTTGGCTATGAGGTGGGGTGCCAATTCCATCGCAGGGCACACACACACGCAATTTGGGAACACCAATTAGGCAAAACTGCTTGTCTTTGGACTGTGGAAGGAACCCACCAAGCATGGGGAGTCCATGCACACAGATCCGAGGTGTGAATCGAACCCGGACCCTGGAGGTGCGACTCCACAATGATAACCACCTACGCCGCTTACTTGCTTATTAGTAATGAAACGATTCAATCACAATTCAGTCTGTTTCTTCTTTTTTTAATGAAAATTAAGATTATTATTATTATTATTATTATTATTATTAAATATATTTACCTGCATGTACTTGTAGAGGAGCACGATTAGGAACAACATAAGCACTACGGAAGCTGTTACAACCCCAGTCAGCAGAGGAGTGAAGAGTTTATGAGGAACTGTGCGTTCTGCATGGAGGAACACAAACACATTATAAGATTGTGTTTAGCTAAATAGTTTACGGGTTGATGAAATAGCTGTTCGCCCTCTTCCTCATACCTGAAATCACTCACGGATCCTGGCGACTGGCTAGTTTCGACTACGCTACGAGAGAGAGAGAGAGAGAGTATACCATCCCTCCCAGCTGGTCAATTTCACTCCCTCTTGGTTCCCATCTATGGATTTTCTGGATGTCGTGACGATAGGGTGTATGCTTTTAACTAGCTACACACGTTATTGCGTTATGCTAGCTTCCGATCTTTAGCCGATTCAATTAGTTTTCCAGGCAAGCGAACCGTGCGGCACATTAAAGCTTCCAGTTGCCCCGGTGGTCTAGCTAATGAATTTATAATTTCCCACCCCCTGTATATAGGGTCACGCATGTTTGTGGGCATCTCTCCGAAGAGATTAGTGTGGTAATAAATCTTGTGCTTGTGCGCACTCTGCACAAAGATAATCCCTGCAAAGCTGTTGAGTGCTGTACATGTGTCTGAGAAGTAAAGAAGGGATTAGCATGACCTGAACTGAGTGCTTGATAATAAAAGTTTCATCTTTCGCCCATTACTGTAATGTGTACGAGTGTGTGTGTGCACTGTATAGCTCACCGCTGATGGAGAAGAGTGTATAGGCTTGTTCCCCCTGTGTGGTTGCCACACACTCCAGGGTGTGGTATCTTCCCTTGGTGACGTTGAGGCGGCTCTCCACCTCGGTGCGGCCGAACCTTGACGTGGACACCGTCATTATGGCCGTGTCCTCGTCTTCCTGCGTGGCGTTCATCAGCTGAGAGCATCTGAAAGAAGATGATGATCTTCATATATACTGTAATAATGTTCGAATCCATTTAAGATGCCATTTAACGTCTATTACGAGGATCATGATTATGAACTCGAAGCACTTTGTACTATTGTTTTGCCACGCGCTTTATATTTCGCCACGTTATTTTGTTTTGGTTTTGGTCCTTATTGGCTTGTTGCTTGATCATGTTCATCGATTTTCATTATCCAAATGTTTTAAAGATATCGAGAAGGTACAGTAGATATCATTCTTCCACTTGAAGATGGTCTCAAGAGTTCAAGTTTCCGACAAACACTTTTGTACCCGAGACTCCAGTAACCAACTGGACTCCATATTAACTTGAACACCTTGAATCTCCTGTTATACTGAACTTCCAGCCTCCTAACACGCAGTATGACTGCAGATCAAATCCCTTTTATCCGTTATCACCCAGATGAGGATGGGTTCTCTGTTGAGTCTGGTTCCTCTCGAGGTTTTCTTCTTACTGCCATCTCAGGGACTTTTTCCTTGCCATCGTCGCCCTCAGCTTGGGTCAAACTGATAATTATAATAAATAATGCAGTAATTTCCATATTGTTTTTGATTCTATTAAGCTGCTTTGCGACAATGACCATAGTTTAAATAAAACCGAATTGAATACTTTTTTTCTTTGTACTATATAGTGGCGACTGAAAGACTGAAAGTAAATCTTAATGACATGAAATTAGCACTGCGCAAATAATCGCAGTATGGACCTGTACACTTATTTAATCGCAAATGGCTGCAATTTATGGTATTTCTGTTAATATACATGTAGCATGGAATTTATGTAGAGTTTGTCAATAATTTAAGTATTTATTTGCATGTGTTGGACAGGCTGCCAATCCATCGCAGGGCACACACACACTACGGCCAATTTGGGAATTCCAATTAACTTGGACAACCTACCTGTACATGTCTTTGGACTGTGGAGGAAACCAGAGTACCCGGGGGAAACCCACCAAGCACGGGGAGAACATGCAAACTCCATGCACACAGAGACGGGAATCAAAGGTGCAAGGCGACAGTACTAACCACTACACCACCGTGCCGCTTAGTTATCTCATCTGACTAAATCAAGATCTTTTTTTTTTTTTTTTGCCAAATATGAGACGAGTCTTTGTGTTCTTTTTAGAACTCCCCATTGATGCCATTTTCACCCAGTCTCTTTCTCATTGTTGAATCATGAACACTGACCTTAAATGAGGACAGTGAGGCCTGCAGGTCTTTAGATGTTGTTCTTGGTTCTTTTATGAGCTCCTCGATGAGTCGTCAATGTACTCTTGGGGTAATTTCGGTAGGCCGACCTCTTCTGGGCAGTTTTCTCCATTTGTGGATAATGGCTCTCACCAAGATTAGAAAAGCCTTAGAAATGGCTTTGTAACCCTTTCCAGACTGATATATGTTAGTTATTTGTTTCTCATCTGTCCTTGATATATATATATTTTTTTAGATCATGCATCCCGCATTTTTAGATCTTTTAAATGCTTCACTAATTTCTTGATTCAACGGATCTGGCAGTAATCAGGCCAAGTACACTTGAACTCAGCGTTCCAAAAATCGCAGTTTATTCCTGATTCAGCAAAGTGGCGCCATTACTTTTTCACAAAGGGCCCCTCAATAAATAAAATCATGATTTTGAAAATTTGATCGATTTTGGTTGAAGGGGGCAAATACTTTTTCACTGCAATGTGCATTCCCTTGTTTTTTGTCATTTTAGAATTGAAAGATGGTTTGAGGCCCAGCATTGCATTATCTGAGGGGTATTTCAGCTTGAGCATTAACAGACACACTTTGAGACCTATTAATATAATATACGGCACCTATAAGGGGAAAAAATTAAGTCATTGACAAATAACCCTTTTTTTTAAATGGAGAAATTCATGTTTCCTGAGAGTCACTATTGTGCCTGGAAAACGAAATGACCCCATAATCACGGATTGCAGTCTGATAATGACATTTGACTCGTACCGCGTGTGTCGGGGTTCACAGTAGTACCAGGATATTTTCGGCACAGGGTATCCCGATGCAACACACTTCACCTGTCCATCAATCGGCCCCTCCTGAGAAACGATCATCGGCTTGCCTGATCAGGAAAAGGAAGAGGAGGAACATTACCTGGTTGTGCAGTATACACGGCTTATAATATTATTATAATAAAAAAATAATAAAATACAAGACAGGGTGAAGAGAAACAAGATAAGAGAAGAAAGCAGAATACCATTCCGTTTCTCCTGTTAACTCACAGTTGACGTGGACGAAGAATGATTTATTGACGGACATGTGATTATGATTGGCTGAGAAAGTGTAGATGCCGCCTTCGGAGCCATGGACACGGACCAGCTTCAGCTCACTGATGTATCTAGAAATCATGTTATTGTTATTAGAATAATCAGCATAAGAGACTTAAGGATGGACCTTGTGGGTGAGAGTTTAAGTAAGACAGAGGCGTGAAATAATACATAGAAATATAGAGTATTTAGGCGTGTTTACCTATAATGCTGGTTATGCAGTGTGATAACGTGCTCAGAGGTGTTTTTGAGCTCCTGGTTGTTATAAGACCAGTACGCAGCGCTTGGCTTGGGGTATGAGGTCATCTCCACTCGCAGCGTCAGACTCTCTCCCTCTCGGACGTCCACGGCCCTGTTCTCTCCTTCGGTTACATTAATGAAGCCACGTTCTGTAACATACCATCACAATCTGAGCGATCGACGGAAAAAAAACCCTTAGATGAGACACGCAGATACGATATATGAGCCAATTTGTGTAATACAAGAAAACAATGCTGCATTGACACACGTGCACACGTAGGCTATTGTTCCTAACCGTAAACGTCAAGGTGAATGGTAGCAGTGGTGACTCCCTTCTCGTTCCGGGCTTGGCAGCGATACATTCCAGAGTCGCTCGTCAGTGCGGAACTAATCGAGAGTGTAGACAAGCGCTTGTAACCCCAGGAACCAGGCAGGATGTGAGAGGCATGTGACTCCAGTGCATTCTGAAACCACAAGACATCAGGAGCTTATGAAGGAAAACCCAGCCGAGTTCTGTCCTATCATGTCCTGAAATGACTTGCGTTGGAGGCTTCGTAATTAACATATGACCATCAGTTGAACTTGTTGATGATTTACATTTAACAGATTACCCACAATGCCAAGTGACTACCGGCCCAGCGTGATTTAGACCTTGCTTTGTCTCTACCAGCACTTTAGTCCTTTAGTCCATCAACACTCAACTCAAACAAATCAGCTTCCTAATGCTAATGCCACCATAAAAAAAAAAACTATTTACATTTTTTTCCACTATCCACTTGCACCAATTTCAACTAGCAAAAGAGAATAGGATCGTGAGATTGGCTACGTCAGAGTGCAACCCATGGAGGTAGACGTCGTTACAGGGATGTTCATACAATCCGACATTGAAGCACAGTGAAATGGTGTAGCCATAACAGTTCTCACAACCGTCAAGAAAAATGCAGGTTCAGCTTTCCAGTACGGAAACACAACAGTGCGACTCATGTTGGCCCGCTCGCAAATATGCCATGACTACTAGCTGTAAGACGGACAAACATCACCGTCAGCAACATTTCCTGACACCAGCCTAGAAAATGCTGACTGTGTCTCTTAGTTACACTTCAGACACACAGAATTCAAAACCATGGACACTGAGTGGTTTAACCAGAGAACACACACACACACACACACACACGCCTCCAGGAGAAAACCCTGCCCTGTGGATCCTGCAGTCTAGTTGGTATCAAACATGACTGAAGCTGCACCACATGATACGGTCAAGGCGCTAGTCATACGTTGCACATGAGGTATGACCTAGCATGAATCTGAATCTTTTTATTTGTGTAACATAAGAATGATTAGTGCAATGCTGAAGTAAATACATGCAAAGTTGGCTGGAGCATTAATATAACGCGTGAAAACGCAGTAAACAGGCAACTTATCTAAAGGCAAAAAGCTAAATATAAAATATACAACAAATAAATAAATATATATATATAATGAAAAATCGTGGCTAAAAAAATCGTTTCGGTTTTGTATCTCGATTCTTTTTTTGTGGCAACTCCAAAGTTTATTTGTTTATTTGTTTACGTAATCATTTCATCTAATAACCATCTCTCAGGGCTCGAGGAAGACATTGATCCAGACTCTTTTCTGTTCTGGCACCCAGGTGGTGGAACGATCTTCCTCTAGATGTCCGATCGTTCTTTGACGATCTTTAAACGACGACTGAAGACGTATCTGTTTCTTCAATGCTTGGACTAATCCCCGCCCAACCGGGGGGGGAAAAAAAAAAAAACTTCCCAACAATGCAGGCGAATGATGGCACTTAGTTAGTAACCTAGTAACCCAGTAAGTATTCCTGCCCAATGATGGAAACTTCAAATCAGTTTTTGTACTGTAAGTCGCTCTGGATAAGACCATCTGCCAAATGCCTAAATGTAAATGATTTATTGTTAATTATGTATGTTTGCGTTTAAGGTGGTAAAATGTTGCAGTTCCTTTATAATCCTACAGGTAGTGCTCTAAACTGTTCAGACTTTCGCATACATTTAAAAAAAAAAGTTTGTTTAGAATTTTAGAATCATAAAAATTTTTTATACTATCAAATTTCCATGTTTATAAAATCATAATATTTACAAAATCGCAAAACAAGCCGAATCGACACTTGGCTGCTGGTGATTCCCACTCCTAATATACAGTACTGATCAGCCCAAATAGAGACCAAAGGATAGCTCGGCTAACCCGTCTCTGATCCCATAGAAAAGCCATTGCATGCATCCTTTTTAAATAGAAAAAAAAAAAAAAAAAAAAAAAAATATATATATATATATATATATATACTGTATATATTTCCTTAGTATATTAATATATGTAATATTTTTTCTTTTCTGCATACAAAATCTTGCAATTCTGCCAGTGTGCTTCTGCTTATTCTCCCCATGTTGATTTCTCTTTAAAGAAGTGACTCCTAAAACATGCCTACCACTACCCACAATACAACGCTCCATAAATGTTGTAGGCTGCTCTTTATCTCCACCAGACTATCCTCTCACAGGATAAAGAAAGAAAATACGGCATCAACCACCTCATTGTAACTCACATCAAAATCACTACACGTAACAAACGCTTCGTTATAAACACAGTTAATGTACTGTAATTCAAGGTAGATTTTTGAGATCTGTCGAGGTCTTACCGCTCCTGAAGGGAAGCTCCACATCAAACTGAAGTCATGGTTGATGTTAGACGTGGTGCAGATGAGCTCGAGTGGTTCGCCCTTTATCAGGATCACCCTTTCTGATCTGGACAGGTTTATTAGTGGTACAGATTCTGGAACTGCATGTTAAAAAAAAAAAAAAAAAAAACAAGAAACCACACAATATACATATATATATATATATATATATGTACAGTATATATATAATATCTCGTTGTACTTTAAGTACTGTCTCCACGGGATTAAAGATATCAATGCTGAGCATGTAGCACAGGGGTTGAGTTCCACAGCGCTGTTAAATTCTTGATTCTGATTGGTCTGAAGGTGCTGATTGTTTCTTATCAATTAATATCTATTAATACCCATTTCAAATTAAAATTTTGATTTGTCACATACACAACCATACACAGTATGATATGCAGTTTATGACACTGAAAAGGAAAAAGAAAATAAGGATGCAAAATGCTTATAGGACAGATTAAAACATATATTATAAAATCCACAATTTTGTTACAATCAAATAAATAAAATAAAGTAGAAATATGTAATGTATATAAAAATTTTAAAAATTAAGAATGTAAAAAAAAAAAAGGCCAGTAAGAACTGGATAAATAAACCGTATCTATGCATGGTTTACATTAGGATGCGCCTTCTAATAAATACAATTGAATTGAAATTCAATTATGGGGTTACATGTATCAGATTTGAGGTCGGTTAAAACCTGTGATCATTCCTGTGGCTGTTTCCTTCTTCTGTACTCATAACAACAACAGGCGATTGTTAGAATACACATGCATTTGAGATTAAGCCAATTATTTTTATAGCCTGCGCCTACACCTCTGACCTATTCATCTGTTAGAACATAATGCCACGTTATGTCTGAGTCTATGTTTTTGTTCTTGTTTTTTTCTCAGAGGTTCATGTCTGTCTTAAGCACACCTACACTCTCTCCATTTCTCCAATTCAAATGTCAAATGTCTGATAAGACATCTATGAAAGCTTGCCTGACGGAAAAAAATGAACTTTGATGAGCTTGCATTGCACCTCTGATGTCTGTGTGTTCCAGTCCCACCGAAGGGGTCCTAGAATTCCTAAAAGATTCCCGACGATAACGTACATGATGAATTTATTTAGACTGATTTTTGGAAGGAGTCTCCCGTGTCACAGCCAAATGAAATCTTTTCAACATGGAGACCTTGTAGCTGTTAGAACATGAACGTTTCCATTCCGATTTACTATGAAACTATCAACGGGATTACATCATCTTGTCTGTCTCATCAAAAATCTATTTGGACATTATGTCAATTTTCTGTCTGTTCCAAACAAATTTTACATTTGCATATAAACATGTTGTTGGAAACCACACTTCTCTCTCTTTCTCTCTCTCTCTCTCTCTCTCGCTGTATTAGCATATCGACAGACCTCGTCTCACGTTCACGTCGTACTGGCTCGACTTCACCGCCGTTCCACCCAGGAGACCAGTGCAAACATAGCATCCCTCCAACGCCTTGCTGATGTTATGTATTACGATGCCTTTCTGCGGGTCAGCCGTGAAGGAAAGGTCGGCTGGCAGAGCGCTGCCTCTACAGGTCAGTGGAGACAGATGGGTTATGGCTGGATCGGTCACCAAGCACGGCAGAGTGCAGTCCTCGCCCTCTTTCGCCAGCAAGCCGTTCATCATGGAACGCACAAATGCGCTCTCCGGATCTGTCAGGGAGAAAAAGGGATGGGGTCGGGGTGGGGGTGTCAGATCTATAAGGCTTCAGAACATCAAGCACTACATGGTACTACATTAGTGTCTCAAGAAAGTAAAGCACACTCCTTATCAAACAATCAAACTTTGATACTTGCAACTTGACAAACTCTCAAGCCTTGGACACAAGCCTAAGTGCTGTAGATCGCATTCTCTGGTGCTGTCACTGACTAAGCAGTCTGTAATGGACCGGCCAAGTGTAGTATACAGCATAAAGGCTGATATAGTATAGGATAGAATAGTATAGTACATTTTGCAAATAAAGTTTCAGTTCCAGTAAAGTTTCCACTAAAGTAACCCTAACCCTAACCCTAGTAAATTGAGTTGATCTGTTTGATACATTAATGTGCGACCACACAAAACATCTCGGTATAATAACACTAAAGCCCTATTCAGACAGGATTCGTTTTAAATGATGTGCTGGAGGAATACAAATAATAGTGGAGTGTTACTGAAATCATAGACTTTTAGGCAAATCTGTCAAGTCAGTAGATCTTGATTTTGAAAAATAAAAAAGCTTTCTGTAAAAATGAACCCAAGTCATATCTCAATCTGACATGTTAGTTACGAATGCATTATATCCAGTGAGACAGGAGGCTCTGCAAGTTTTCTTTATCATAAAGATGATCATTTAAAAAAAAAAAAAAACAAGTATTGAAAAAAAATCTGATAAATAAAATATCCATAGATTATATTAGAACAAACCTTCCAGGAGTTTTAGCCAAGTTATTAAGTTAAGCACAGATTTGTCTTATACAGTATATGCATATGGCAAAAATATGTTATTGGTGCTAAAAACTGTCTCACCTACAGTAGGTGTAGCGTCCGTAACTTTTTAAAATTAAAATCTTGCAATGATCTTAATTGTCATTCAGATTAAACTTTTATGGACAATTTATGAAAAGACATAAATCTAAAAAAAATATATTATAAAAAAAACTTTTTATTTACAGTAAAACCACCCAAAAGTTAAGATATTGCAACATGAATTTGACATGGTTACGGACACTACAGATTTTTTAGGGAAAGGACCCTTAATTTTGAACAGAATGCTTTTATTTAAGCAACAATTTTTACAAGTCATGTGCTTCTAGATTGCTTCGTACACCAGTTTTAGTATCAATACAGAATCATTTGCTATTTAAATTAATATTGTTTGAAGTGAGACAGTATAATGCAGAATTTTTTTTATAGCACATAAAATCATCCCTTCAAAACTTGAAATTTTTAGGGAAGCAAGACTGGTAACTTCCATGTTGCATAAAGTTCAGAAGGAGCTTCTTTGGTACACACATTTTCTTTGTATTATATGATACTAAGGTCATGTGACCTACTAATGCATGGCCATGTAGTAATCATAGGATTTTTAGCCTGAAAGGTATAAATCAAGAAGCCACACCCATCCTGACTCCTTCAATCTGACAGAAATGCTACCTGGCACTCTTTACAACAGCTGCTGAGCAGGAAAGCATAACCTTTAAGGCAGATGTGCAACAGCAACCGAAGATCGCACTGGGTTCAACCAAAATCAGGAGGATAAAATGGTAAAAGTTTGACAGAAATTGAAGAGAGGCTGACATGAATGGATATGTGGTCTTTAGCTGCTGTACCCCATGTTGTTTTATTAATGTGACCAGTCTAGAAATCTTATCCCGTCTTGAAAACCATAACTGTCCATAATTTCCACAGAATATATCCTACATTCAGTACAAAGGTGTAGAACCAAATGCAGCTGATCCTATTAGGAAGATCTACTGTACAATGTTGACATAGCTACTTTTCTCTAAAGTGGGTCTAAGCAGGCGCTGTTTTGCAAACACACTAATTCCATTACCCCTGTTGCAAGGCAAACTTCAAAAATACCGTCAAGCTAAATCAAACACCATACCAAGGCGTGGTTTCAACCTTTGGTCAACATTCCTGAAAAGTTTGATTCAGCCCTTAATCCCAGAACCCCGTGGAAAGAACTGGGCAGTCGTCCAGGCTATAAGTATATACAGTACTGGCGTCTCATATACAGCAAATCCATGCACACCTTTCACATAAATGTAGATGGAGCTCTTTTCTCCAGTTTGAGTGCTCTCGCAGGTGTAGCGGCCCATGTGCTGCGGCTGGATGGATGCGAGATTGATAACAGCGGCTCCATCTTCCATTCGTTCTCCCTCGACCCTCCTGCTTTTGTCACGGTGCCAGCGCAATCTGCCGGCATAGAACCTCGTGTTATCTTCACATCGAAGCTCTAGCTGTCCACCTTTTAGAATGACCAGATGAGGAACACTGGGAGTGATGACTGGCTTGAACAGGCCTGTGAAAGAGAACACATTATTCAATGTATGGCTTTCCGTTTAATTGCAGGGGCTCATGATTCTCCAAATAGCTGAAGCGCCACCATGTTTCTGGAAGGAGTCTCCAGTGTCAGAGGTTATAACTCATACTGGAAATTCTTCAAAGCCAGAAGACAGTTTCAATGTCATATACAAGCTGAAATTTTTTGGCTAGTTAACCACTCACTCACTCACTCACTCACTCACTCAGTCACTGTCTATACCGCTTTATCCTGTATCCTGGAGCCTGTCCCAGGAGACATAGGCCATGAGTCGGGGTACCCCATGGACAGGGTGCCAATCCATCACAGATCACACATATACACATCATTCACACACTACGGCAATTTGGAAATGTCTTTGGACATGCAAACTCCATGCACACAGGCCTGAGGCGGTACGTGCAGGTACTGTGCCACCTCTTGTTAATCAATCTTGGAAAAAAGGTTTCCAAGGAAACGGATGGTCATTTAAATAGAAACACAAAGTTAATCGTTTAGTGCATTTGCATTTCCACAATTCCTCAAATCATCAAACGATTTCTATTTAATTTGACATGAATGCCTTCAGCAGAATGCTTAAGCTTGACGTTGAGCTCATCTGATTGCATAACCACAGGTTATCTTTGCGTTATGCAAAAAAAGAAAAGAAAAAATCTGACTCTTTTGACAGAAAAACATCCTCTACTTTGCATAACTGTTACGAGCCTGTGACAACATTTCACTTTTGATTCGGAACATTTGCCATATGGGCTTGAAAACAACATTGAAACAACATCCACAAACAACATAAGGGTTGATCAAAGTTAACATAAAAAAATTAAGTAAATATATATATATTTTTATTTATATAGATTAAGGAATAAAATAATATAACAATGTGTGAAAAACAAAATAAAACAAAACAGCGTAAGCAATGACAACAGCATTTTCTTTCATATACAGGCCTAATAATATATAGTTGTCTTGAGATTATTATAAGTATATAATAATAATATATAAATAATAATATATATAATATGTGTATAATATAATATGTATATATTATAAGTATAGTGCATATTGTTTTGTTAATGCATTAATAACAAAAATGCATAAACAATATGGAAATTCGAAAGCGTCCCTAATATATCTGAGTCACCTTGTTAAAATATTAAAAGCTCTCTCTCTATTGAGTGCCAGTGATTAATCTTCCCCCCCCCTAAAAAAGGAGTTATGTGGAGGGCTTGTCCTGCCCTGCACCTGTTGCATGCGTCTTAAATAATCCCCTCAGACATCTGCGGTTATGCAAATGCCAAGCGGGAAAACTGGCCAAAATACAGGTAGGTAAGCAAGTCCGGATGCCTCACCTTGCAAACCTACTGACTGACAGCTAAGTGCAAACCTGCTTTTTTCCCCTTAAGCTATAACCCATTGCCTCTGATTATTGCTTTGTTAATACAGGGACCATGTTGCTCGTACTGTAGATGCGTGCACTTAATTTAATACTTGGTCTCTAATTACAAGCTGTTCAATTATTGACAAAACGCACCGAGGGGTGAAGCGTCAATTCCCATCAGTGTTTGGGGGGGGGGGTGGGGGGGGGGTGGCGGCAAAGCGCTCCAATTAGCTTTATTGCAGGAATAAACCTATTAACAACACCATCAGAAGAAAAGAAAAAGGTAATGCACTGTAGGATACCTTCCCATGTCGATGCGCATTTAATCCAAAAAACAAATTCATATTTATTTATGCATGCATTATTAAAAAACAAAACAAAAGTATGCACTAATATATTATATAAGACAGGGATAAGGAAAGGAGAAATGTGCTGTACAATGTAGTACTATATTTAGATTAATATATATTTAATAGCATAAGCGGAAAGGTAATCAATGCATAATGCGTTACTTTAAATAAAACAGCTCAGCAGGATGTATTAAAGACACACATACCTGTTGGCAAGGTGAATAAAAGAGTAACGGCGAAGAGAACCCAAGCGCGTGCCATCTTTTTCGCCCCATGCACGGAACAGTGTGAGCGCTCGCGCCTTCCTCGGCGCTCTCCGCGTCCCTCTCAGCCGCGCGCGCGCTCGTGTTGTGCGTGCGTGCGCGCGTTGTGCCTTAAACCTTGAGCTCGCGCTCAGCCTATGAGGAGTGTTTGTTTTCGGACAGCCGGTTACTGTGTGTGTGTGTGTGTGTGTGTGTTTTGTGTGTGTTTGCGCACTTCCCGGAAATGAGGGTTTTGCTCTGTCGTCCTGGACAAAAAGTGTTCTCGATTTTCATTAGCTTAAGTGTCCGGTTTTGGCTCTCGTCTCCCGCCAATTCGTTAAATCTGTGACTCATTAAGACTCATAAAATTGACCGTGCTAAATGATAAAGGAAAAGAAGTAACTCAGTATCTCATCTCAGGTCATGAGAGATGACGTGACGGTTTGCTGCGTCAGTATCGTCTGTAGAGGAGTGTGCGTGAGAATGCTGATAGGTTACTGCATTTGTTTGGGATTCCCTCTCAAACAGACCACTGTATGGTGTACCTCGGTACCTCATAAAGGGGCGTGGCCAAACATTATCCTCTTGAGTGTCCCGAATGTCCTCATAAGAGGACATGACATTTTCTCCCAACTTCATTTATCTATCTATCTATATATATATTGTATCATCCTCATATGAGGACTGTTAGGTATCACTATTTTGCCAAACTTCTTCCTGGTTGAAGACATTGATTAAATGTGTAGTTAACAGCTATGAATAAAGAGAAACAGTCAATAGAAACTGCAACGTACACAACAGTATCGTCCGGATTTCAGGAGGATTTTATACACGGAGAGGCCAGGTTAGATCACCGGGTGGCAAGGTATCGTGAGGCAAAATACTAACCCAGGCGGCACGGTGGTGTAGTGGTTAGCACTGTTGCCTTGCCCCTCCAGGGTCCAAGTTCGATTCCCGTCTCTGTGTGCATGGAGTTTGCACGTTCTTCCTGTGCTTGGTGGGTTTCCTCCAGGTTCTCCGGTTTCCTCTCACAATCGAAAGACATGCAGATTAGACTAATTGCCGTTCCCAAATTGCCCGTAGTGTGTGAATGAGTGTGTGTGTGTGCCCTGTGATGGATTGGCACCCTGTCCAGGGTGTACCCTGCCTTGTGCCCTAAGCCTCCTGGGATAGGCTCCAGGTCCCCCTAAATACAGGATAAAGCGGTATAGAAGATGAGTGAGTGAATACTAACCCAGATCCCTGTCCAAATACACACACACACACACACATACACAAAGACACACTGAAGCAACACTTGTTTAACATTACATTAGGCGCCATATTTTGAAGTACAGCAGCATGGTGGCTTAATGGTCTCGTCTTGCACCTCCAGGGGCCGATTTTGGGTAATTTAAGTGTGCATGGAGTTTGCGTGTTCTCTCTGTGCTTGGTGGGTTTCTGTGAGGTACCTCGGTTTCCTTTCACAGTCCAAAGCAATGCAGATTAACTTAAATGACCTTCCAAAATTGCACATAGTGTGTGAATGCACCGTCCCACCACTGTCATAAAAATGGAAATAAATACAAAAGTCACCATTAGCCTCCATGGTCCCTGGTTGGACTACAGAGGTTCCTAAATGTAGGCCTGGACCTTACCAACATTCTAGATGTTGACAGATTGTGAAGTACTCTAGAATTATGAATTCAATATCGTTACCTAACGGTAGTTAACAATAAACTTCAATCCAGTCTTATTATTTATTGAAGTTAGTGGAGCCAGGGAAAAGGCGACTTCTAAACTAGCATGTTTGTTACCTTTACCCAATAAACTTACATCTTACATCCAAGATCCAGAGATGTTATAATGTTAAAATGTTATTATTTAAATTCGTCTTTCAGAGCGAAATGTACCACATTGTTTACTTTTGCAAAGCCTGTAACATTGGTAACCTCAATCAATTAGAATAAGAATGCATGTCTGCTTCAAGCTACCTCCATAATCTTTATAATTAATTTGGAAAGAACCATTTTCACATTATTCATCTTCTACAATATCCACAAATGTCTATCCGTCTATCAAAGAACACGGGTGCCTATGTTGAGATGTTAGGGCTCGTGAGTGTTTGTGTATCTATACGTCCGCATGCGTACAGCTGAAAGAGAAAGAGGAAGCACAAAAGAAACATGAAGATGCTGACTCACTGCCTGACTCTCTTGCAGTGAGTCACTATAACCTCTTTGGGCATATGATCACTCCCAATCACTCCCCCCCCCCCACCCCACCATCCTCCATCAGAAAACTGCCTACTGACAACTGAGCCTGGGCAAGAGAATTCGATAGATTTTGCATTAGACCAGTTTATTTTAGTGAAGAGAATTCTTTGCAGATTCACAGTTTTCTCTTTTTTTTCTTTTTTTCAAATGTTCATGGCATTTCTATGCTGATTGAACTTGCTTTTAATATTTAATTTTACATCACTGCAGGCTGTCAGCGATTTCACTATGGACACATCCGATGTGTTGGACAGTTTCTACCTTCACTGTGATGAGAAAGATGGACTCATGAAGCTCCCCTTCCAGACAGGAAAGCTTTCTGTGTCTCAACGTTATCCCTTCTTTCAGCTCCACTCTAAAGCTATGCTTGAGTAAAGAGGCCAATGACGAGAGCTAGTTTAATGGAGGATAATGCTAACCTAATGAAGTTTGCCCCGTTGGGTTATTGCTGACTGTGCAGAAGACCCCAGTCTACCAAAATCTAAAGCCCATCAGAGGCTACATCCCATTACAACATAATCAGGGTATAGGATGGTGTCTTGTATAGTGGTTTTTAAGTGTTTACATGCCCTCGGACTGAGAGCGCGTCGGTTTTGTGGTCCACTTTGACTTGTCCTTTCCATAGATGTTGTGAACTCATTTGACCTCAACTGGACAAGACCAAGTTCTTTCAAGATCTGTACCACAAAATAAGTTTTGTCCAGTTTTGTCACAAAGAAACTGGTTTGCATTTTATCACCTCATGATGCACAATATATTAAGGTTAATTACATGTATACATGTTTTTAAATATATAATTAATGAAAATGAAGAACGCATGATTAATAATGAGGTGAGTGATGAGGACAACTTGGTCACCTGAGAAGAAAAAGGTGTATGGAAAGAGGTGGTAAAAGTGACCAAGGGTACATCAAGTACAAAGAGCCATGAGAGTAATTATATTGGCCTGTTTACATTATCACCGAACCATCTAGAAGCTTTTATAACTTTTCTCCTAACTGCATTAAAAGGCATTAATACACATTCCAGCATGCATTAAACCCTTACAGTACTGCCAAACCACAAGTCCAATCATTTGACCGCTCCTGCTCTTCTGGTCAATCAATATGATAAAACATTGTAACCACACACACAACACACACACACACACACACACACACACACAAAGTTGTTGTTCTAGTGTGCATGTTTATCAAGGGGGCATTGATGGGGTACGTGCGAAAGTTTAAAAATAATATAATGTTAGGACATTTGCAATAGTCAAGAATGCTTATTGTGCTATTGTATTTTATGATTGTTATTGTAATTAAAGAGATACAATATATATAACGGATACAATATATTAAATAATAATAATAATAATAATAATAATAATAATAAATAATAATAATAATTATAATAATAAGTCCGGAATAAAACACTGTAAAATAAAAGTGGAATTAATTTTAAATTGCTCAATAATAGCACATGCTGGAAAAGAAAATCATAATTTGTGCATAGCATTGTTTAGTTATTGTAGTTCTTCTTTTGAAACATCAATCATGCCCTATCTAAAGAAATGATAATGTATTACCAGGAGGAAGATAATTAGTGCTGGGCTGGTGCGTGATGCCATTACATTTAATGTTGTGGAGTATTAGTGGCTGTAAAGTTAGTTCCTGTTTTCCTTTACGTTATGGCTGCTAGAAACTGTTGTTATAACTGCCAGTGCCCCCACTATCCTTTCTTAAACTTGATAATGCATGTTGTCAGGTTCCTGAGAAAGCAGAAAACTGCTAAGTTGCCTATCCTGAAGATTTTCCCATGGGGGGCGGGGGGAACTAACTAACCGTGACAAAGTGCTGGCAATGTAGATTCTTTCCATAAACAGTAAATAAGCATTTCCGTTCAGAAAACCTTACCAAATCACCCATTATACACTTTTGTTTTAATAACATGTTATTATTATTATTATTATAATTATTATTATTACTATATCATGTGGAGCGACTGCCATTCCAAACTCCCTGGCTAAGTTAAAAATAATAATAATAATAATATATATTTTTTTATATAGCGCCTCTCCAGAGCTCAACGACACTTTACAATAAATGTAAACAGAGTACAAAACAGACATTAAAGTACAGACGGGGGGGGGGGGGGGGGCGTTTGGGGGGATAGAACAATAGAAATGATAGAACAAGTGCATTACTTACAAGTGCAGTACTGTCAATGCTGCTGGTATAGAAACTTAGTTTTGAGAATGTTTGATATAAAATGTTGAAATGCATACAAGCAAAAGATTATTGAGGACTCTGAACGGATCAGTGATGAAATGTCTCCCTCTTGTGATTGAAACCGCCAAAAGGTTACAACACCAAATCTACCAAGTGTGCTGACATAATCAAGGTTGTTTTGTGGTTCTATCACTATCGCCTTGGACCTCAAGGGTCCGGGGTCGATTCCCAGCTCGGGGTCTGTGTGCCTGAAGTTTGCACATTTGCCGCATGTTTGGTGGGCTTCCTCCGTGTACTCCAGTTTCCTCCCACAGTTCAAAGACATGCAGATTAGGCTAACTGGTGTTTCCAAATTGGCTGTAGTGTGTGAATGTTGACTGGCTGACTATGGTTGTAAAAATGGGGTTAAATACAATGGTCACCACTGGCCTCCACGGTTCCTGGTTGGACCGCTTGCTAGTTTCTGGATCTTTCTTCCTTCAGTTTTGTTTTCAATAAGTGAGAAGCATGCTCTCAAGTAGCTTTTCACATGTTTTGGTCATTATCCATTTGCAATATGAATTGGTTTTGTAGCATTGGCGTACATTTTACAATTCATCCTGTTACCTTTATCAGCGGTCAGGTCATAAATAAACACCAGTGACCAATTACATTGGCAGTCATGCACATACTATGCCATAACACTGCCTCCACTTGTTTGGCAGATAGTTTGGTACGCTTTGGATCATGAGATGTTTCCTTTTATTGTCCATACTTTCCTCTTCCCATCATTCTGGTACATGTTCATTTTGGTTTTCCTCAGTTCATAGTTTTCTGCCTCCATCTAATCTGTCCTTTCTTTTCTTGTGCATTACCAGTGTTTTACACCTTGTATTCACTTCATACCGCCATCTCTTGACTGTAGGCTTTGACAATGACTTGCCTACCTCCTCAAGATTGTTCTTGACTTGGCTAGATGTTGTGAAAAGGTTCTTCTTCACTATGGACTAGTTGTCTTCTATATGTTTTTGCTGTTTCCAATTGTTTGGAATTTTTTATTATTAATTTTTATTTTACTTTATAGTAAAATAGGTCCAATGGTGGCCGCCCAAAACTTGCATAGCCACCTCTTTAGACCTCATGTTGAGAGTTCGCGTGAACAACTACCATGCAACAGTAACACTCAGAACCACCTCCAGGCGTTTTTTATCTGCTTGATTAGTCATGGAGTAACGAGGGAACAGACCACACCTGGCCATGCAACTGCTTGTCAGCTATTTGTTTTTATTATTTATGAAGCTCCCAAAATGGTGTGTGCGTGTGGTAAATGGCTGTAATTCCTGAATGGGTAATGGCTTTTATCAAACCCCTTCAATTAAAGCTATAAGTCTTGACTTTACTCACATCTTGAGTGTTTCATTTTAAATTCAATGTGGTGTTGTACAAAGGCCAATTGGCAGAAAAATTAAAATGATATATATAATCTCTGGTCCAAAATTTAAGTCATTTTGTTAGAACAAAAACACTTCTTGGATCTTTGGGATCACTTTCTTCCTGGAAGGGCCAGGTCAGAGCAAGTTCACCATTCTGTCTGATGTCTTTAAGCATTGTTTGAAGGAAATTCTTCTTCTTCATGAATCCATTTCTTTTCCAGAAAAAAAAGGGGGTGGGGGGGGGGGGGGGACACTGTGATGCTTCCATGCTCATACTTAACATGTTTTTGTTTCTTTCTCTATTACTAAAATAAATTTTAGGAAAAACATTTTTTTTTGCTTTATCTCACCAGACAGTGGTCCTCCACCTGCATACTTCACTTTGGCTCCTCTGACCTAAGGGGCTTCTTCCTTCCATAAAAGCCTTTCAGACTGTGGTGATGTACAGTAAGACTCTCTTATGATGCACCTCATGTATGCAGATCTTTTATTCCTTTATTGTTGTTGTTGTCTTGAGGTTCTGGTAAACCAGTGTCTATATGCTCACACAGTGTTGGATTTGCATGCAGATGATTGGATGCCCATCGTGCTTTCAGTTGTGTGGAAACTGACACGATGTTAAGATCTACAGTTGTATTCTTGTCTCAGTTGTTCACAATTAACTGTTACTTATTGGACAGTTGTATTAGATGCACTAACTGACTTGCCAAAAGAAATGTATTGTCACAGGAAATTGTAAAAACTGAGATATATCTTTAGCCTGGATGTATATAAACTGAATTGGTAGAACTTGATGTTGTTTTTCTGGAGTGAGGCTTGAGAAAGCAGGACAGTTACTAACACACTCCTTGCTAAAGGGTATTTCACATGCAAGCCAGTGTTACAGCTGATATATGGTGAAGTATCTCCCTGTACCACATGGCCAAGAGCCACTTACCTCTGACCTTTATCTTCATCATTCATTTGACAAGGTTATGATGCTGAAATATGGGAAATGTATGAGATGTTATGCTGGTGCGCTGAATGAGCTCAAGGATGAATAATAACAAAACTGTACGTTGTCTATGTTGTGTTAAATTTGTGTAATGAAGCAGACTTGTGGTGTGTGTGTGTGTGTGTGTGTGAGAGAGAGAGAGAGAGAGAGAGAGAGAGAGAGACACACACACACACACATTTTATATCTTCTAAATGTCCATTTGTCCAGGTTTTAACAAATTTCGGGTCTGGTCCCCATTAACCATTACATATGCCGATGGAAGGTCCTCATAATGACAGAAAGACAAAAATGTGAGTTTTGTGATATGTTTTTATATCTTTTGTGTGGACTAAATGTCCACAAAAGCATAGGAATGTATGTTCAAATAACACACATTATACAGTAACATATATCAATGAATGGTCCTCAGAATTATTGAAAGACATAAATGTTTATATATCTTTGTGGGGACCAAATGTGATAAGGATAAGAATGTTTGTATGTGTGTGTGTGTGTGAGAGAGAGAGAGAGAGAGAGAGAGAGAGAGAGAGAGATGTTTTTATATCTACTAAATGTCCATAAGTCCAAGTTTTAACAAATTTGTCTGGTCCCCATTATACATATGTCAATTAAAGGTCCTCACAATGATAGAAATCAAAAATGCGTTTGGGGGTGGGAGATATATTTTTATGTCTTTGTGAGGACCAAATGTCTGCTTAGGGATAGAAATGTTTGTGTGTGTATGTTTGTTTGTGTGCGTGGCTGAGGGCATTAAAACCCCTGGCTTGGAACTGTAGAGCAGCTAAAGTATAAGGTTTCCATCTGAGAGCGAGAGAGCTGGGTTTGACCCGACTCGGCTTCGGTTTCTGCGTCTTCACCCCAGCTACTTCAGCTTAGGCTTAAGCTACACTACACTTTTGCCTTATTCAGACTTTTCTTGGTCTTATTTACCTGAGCAAAACACCACAAAAGGAAGCATTTATGGACTGCCCGTGGACTATCCGTTACTTTTTCAGGAGTCGACGTCTCGAATAGCATTATTGTGTGACACACTGAGAAGGAATGTGGCGGGACGGTGCATGTGAAAGTAGTGATGCCGACTCTGTGGAAGCGTATCGTGTTCTCGGTAGGCTCCATACTGAGTATCGGCTCTGTGGTGCTCCTGGTCGTGGCGCTCTCCACCGAGCGCTGGATCACTGCAACCGTCCTGTGTCAAACCGGGGTTGATCTGGTGAACGCGTCGAATCCGGAGCTTGAGCAGTTCACCGGAGATATTTACTATGGGCTCTTTCAAGGAGGCAAAACACGGAAATGCGGCCTCGGCAGTCGTCGCTTCAAAATCTACGGTGAGGATTTTTTCTATTTAATATGCGCAATTTAAACCGGTTACCAAAACACATTTTTGCCAGGGTTAAAAAAAAAAGTAGAAAGAAAACAGGTTCTAAGTTGTCACCAGATGTGCCAATAATGTTCAGGAAAAAGTACCAAGCTAAAAAAAAAATAAAAAAAAAGTTGCCTAGAAGGTGCCAGATTATGTTATCATATACTTTGCATATAAATTGAAATTTTATGATGATCTGCATTTCTGAACGTTAAAAAAGTAAAGTTTTTTTTTTTTTTTTAGATAAAGTATTAAAACAGTTTTTAATGGATGGTGGCATGTTATTGGAAAATAAATGGGATTGTGTGATGGAAACTAAAGTGGTTTGTTTTCAGGTAACAGCATTTCACAATGTTTTTCATCTTGTTTGTACCCTAGCAATTTGCCAATGATTACACATGATGCTCATATTGTGACTTATTTTAGACTTGTATGTATCTGGTGTACCAATGGACAACTTTTGCATCCTTAGGTACCATATACAGTACTACTATTACTCTTTTACAAATTACTTCCATTTTAGAAAATTTGAAAAACTTACGGTATGAGGTTAAAATTTTATACAGTATATAAGTTTTACTTTCTCTGCTCGAACATACGCATGTCTAATCAGAAAGTGTTTGTGTATTACCTTATTAGTTGGATCTGTGAATAATGGGATGTCATTCCTCAGAAGGGCCTTTGGAGTAAAAATAATAGTGGTATGTCTGTGTGTTCTTGGATACCTGATCATCACATTCTTATGTGCTATACAGTATGTTAAACATCCCACTCCAGATTTTCTTCCCTTTCCTTTAACAGTAACCTCCACTCTGCTGCAAAGGATTTCCACTAGATTTTGAAAAGTGGATGTGGGGATTTGGTCATTGCGCCTCAGAAGCATTAGCCACATTGTGCAATAATGTTAAGTGAGATGGTCTGATTTCCAAACTTGGCACGTCATGTTTTCATGGAGCTTACTTTGTGCATTGTAATGCTGGGACAGGAGGGAAATGGAGGGAAATTCTAATGTTCTATTCATATCGAGACATCCTATATACAGTAACTTCAATCTTCAGGAAGACCATATATGGGCATGATCATCAGGTGTTCATATAGTGCATAGTAATCATATTTGTTTTTAATGTTTTGTAATGTAATGTATGCTCTCTTTTTTTTTTAGTCTTCCCAAAACTGATTAGAAAAATCAACAGTGGTCTTCATATGATCATAATCTTCTTCCTCTTCTTTGCTATTGGCTTTGCACTGGTGAGTCTGGCCTTCTGCATTTACAATGCCAGAAAAGTGCCTTACCAGTCCATCAAAGGACCTTTAGGCCTCTATCTCTGGAACTTCATAGCAGGTAGGCTATTGATAGCTACTGAATAGTCTATTCTTTATATAGCACATATTTAGTCAGCATCATAAGTAATGGCACCATTGATATGAAAATGCATTCATGAATAATCATCATCCCATGATCCTCCTCAGTATACCTGAGGGCAAATACAATTGCATCCTCTTTCAGACTGGTTGTTTCTTACTTATAAGTCCAATTTGGAGTGGAATGGTAGCTTAGTGGTTAAAACTGTCGCCTTGCATGTCCAGGGCCTGGATTCGATTCTCCCTGTGCTTGGTGGGTTTCCTCCGGGTTCTCCGATTTCCTCCCACAGTCCAAAGACACGCAGATTAGGTTAATTGACGTTCCCAAATCGCCTGTAGTGTGTGAATGAGTGTGCGAGTGTGTGTATGTATGTGTGCCCTGCGTTGGATTCCAGGGTGTACCCCGCCTCGTGCCCTGAGTCTCCTGGGATGGACTTCAGGTCCCCCGTGACCCTGTATACAAGATAAAGCGGGATAGACAATGAATGAGTGAAGGGTCAATTAATAATAAATAAAATAAGAGGTCACTTATTCAATGACTAAACATTATCATGGGTGCCAATAATTATGGTTATGTTTATGTTTATATAACCCACTGCATCAAAATGTAACAGCATCTTGTTTCTCTTTTCCTCAGCTCTGTTCTGTTCTCTTGGCTTCGCCTGTTTCATCGCAGCAGTTTGGTGTCATCGATTAACGGAACGCGTGGCGAACTTTCAGGAAAATCTGTTCACCCTTGTGGTTTTGGAAGAGAACCTGGGATTCTCATTTTGGCTCTGTGTTGCCAGCACCGCCTCACACGGAGCCAATATTCTGGTAGTTGCTTCGAGCAAAATTCATCTGCCCAAAATACAGACCAAAAAACCAGAGGAGCCTACCGCAACAGGAGACGATTTACTGTACTGAAAAAAAAAGACTCCAAACTTACAGTATATGAGAAGCAGAAGTAAAACAGACTGTGCTTTTGAGTCCAGTAAACCAGCTGTGTTGTACACATTTTTTTCAACACCCTATTCGATTTCTTTTTATGTTATATAATTGTAATGCAGACATCCCGTTGACATCCACCTTAACAAAACTGCAGTTTATCGACATTCCACTATAATGTTATGTATTCACAATGACGAATTATAATGCATCATTTGCACAAAAAGAATGCAGGAAACATAAAAAAAATACAATAACGTTTATCTTTATATGAAGCCCAATTCAAAAATGACAATTATTTCATAAATACATTTTATGCCTTTTGATGTGAATTCATAATGCATTAAATTTCATAATATATGACAAATGTCCAGCTTTTCAGTAACACTAAAATATTTAGTCATAGAAATGCAAATGTTTTTGGAAACAGGATACCAAGCGTAAAATATAACAGTTCATACATGTTATAACAATTAAGCTACAAAATATGATGTAAATGCATGTTTTGTTTTACACTTACAGTGGAACCTTGGATTACGAGCATAATTTGTTCCGTTAGCGGGCTCATAATCCAAAACACTCGTAAATCAAATCAAATCACCCCATAAGAAATAATGAAAACTCAAATAATTCGTTCCACAGCCCAAAAAAATAAATACAGAAAAAGAATTAATACAATATATAAAGTAAAAATAAAACAAATTAACCTGTGTGAACTGGGGCCCCCTGTCCGAGACGATGTACTTTGGGAACCCATGCAGGCGGACTACGTGCTCTAATATCAGCTCGGCTGTCCTTTTGGCTGACGGGAGACCGGGGAGGGCCATCAGGTGAACAGCTTTGGAGAACCGGTCGACGATGGTGAGGATGGTGCCTTTCCCTTCCGAAACCGGCAGGCCCGTGATGAAATCAACGTCAATGTGTGTCCAGGGCCAGCGAGGAACCGGGAGTGGTTGAAGTTCCCCTGGCGATGGCTGGTTGCTGTCCTTGGACCTGGCACACACTGTGCACGCCTGGACGAACTTGTCCACTTCCCTCCTCATATTCGGCCACCAAAAGGCGCGTTGAATGAAGAATAGGGTGCGTCGCCTTCCGGGATGTCCAGAAATTGGGGAGGAGTGTCCCCATTGGAGAACGTCGACCTTGATGGAGTCGAGTACATAGAGACGACCAGGTGGCACACCTGCTGGTTCGGTCTCTGCAGTCTGTGCCTAGCGAACCATCGTTTCCAAGTCCCAGTTGATTGGTGCAAGGATCTTGGTGGGTGGTAGGACAGGCGCGCCTGTCTGGGGTTGAGTTGTTTCAGATTCCTGATAGTGATGAGGTTCTGATGATCAGTCCAGACGATGAACGGCTCTCTGGCGCTCTGGAGCAAGTGTCGCCATTCCTCCAAGGCCCACTTTATGGCCAGCAGCTCGCGGTCCCCTACTCCATTTCGCTGCTGAGTGGAGTCAAATTTCTTGGAGAAAAAACTGCAGGGGTGCAGCATCCGGGTGAAGGAGGATGGGGGCAGTGGTGAAGCGGCGACAGAGTTCGTGGAAGGCGGAGATGGCGGTGGAGGTGAGATTGAAGGGGTGAGATGAAGGGGTGAACTGTCCCAGATAAAGCGACGGATGAAATTCGCAAACCCGAGAAACCGTTGAAGTTGCTTGAGGGTCTTGGGTAGGGGCCAATGACTCACAACTTCCAGCTTCTGCGAGTCCATGGCCACACCTTGGGACGAGATGACCAAACCCAGGAACGTGGTGGAGCGCTCGTGAAAAGCGCACTTTTCCAACTTACAGTACAGTTGGTGGGCGAGGAGTCTCTTTAGGACCGCTCTCACGTGCTGAACGTGTTCGTTGATGGTTCAGGAGTAGATGAGGATGTCGTCTAGGTAGACGAACACCCAGCGGCCTAACATGTCTCTGAGAACATTGTTAATAAATTGTTGAAATACAGCGGGTGCGTTGCAGAGACCAAAGGGGATGACCAGACTTTCGTAGTGTCCTGTAGGGGTGATGAAGGCCATCTTCCACTCATCGCCCTCCCTGATGTGCACCAAGTTGTAGGCGCTCTGGAGGTCCAACTTAGTAAATATGGTGGCACCATATAAAGCGTCCAGGGCAGAGTTGGTAAGCGGCAACGGGTGTCGGTTTTTTATTGTGATGTTGTTGAGTCCCCGGTAATCGACACAGGGATGTAGACTACCCTCGCGTTTCTTCACAAAAAAGAACCCCGCGGCGGCAGGTGAGGAACAGGGCCGGATGGTACCATGGCGAAGTCCGCTGGAGACATACTCCTCCATCGCCTGCATCTCGTTTTTGGAAAGGGAGTAGAGGTGGCCGCGGGGTGGGACAGAGCCTGGCTGAAGGTCGATCGCCAGGTCGTAGGGGCGATGTGGAGGTAGATGGGTGGCACGTTTCTTGCAGAAAACTTTAGCAAGGTCCTGGTAGTCTCGTGGGATGTTGTCTGTGTCGACATCGCAGACCTCGGTCTCCTTAGAGCATGTCCCAGCCTCGGCCCGTAGGCATAGTTCATAGCAGGTCGGTCCCCACTGTAGGATCCGATTTTGGGTCCAGGAGATGAGGGTCGTGACGTAGTAGCCATGGGTGTCCCAGAATGATAGGTGGTGACGGAATGGAGGTGATGTAAAACTAGATCTATTCCTGATGATGATTAATGATGATGGTGATAGGCTGGGTTCGGAGGGTGATGCGACTGGAGGAGAGGGGCCGACCATCAACTGAGGTAATAGTTACGGGCTGGGATAATGCCTCTGTCTTTACCCCCAGTCTTTTGACATAAGCAGAGTCAATGAAGTTGCTCGCGGCACCAGAATCAATGAACGCTGTACTTCCAACTCATTTGTGGCCAAATTGGAGATGTACTTTTACCGTGAGATTGGAATCATCGGTCAAGGTGGTGGAGAGGGAGGTGGAAGCCGGGGAGCCCCTCTCATTTCTCACCAGGTCTGCGCGTTTCCCAGTCGCAGAGGGCAGATGGCTCGGTGGTGTGCTGCAGATCCACAGTAAGCACAGAGCCCCTCCCTGAATCGGCGTTCCCGTTCTGCAGCGGTTAAGGAGGCGCACCCTAATTGCATGGGTTCCCCGGATCCTGTGTTAACCACGGTGGGAGGTGGAGAACCGACGTATCCGGAAGGTGTAGCCGTGAATGGGGACCGGGCTTCGGAGACTGGAGCTTGGGAGAAGAAAGGAGTGGATCGAGGCGCGGGATGTAGTGGCATCGAGATGGGCGGCAGGGTACGGGGAGCTGGCTTGGGGCGAGCGAACAGACGTTGGTCAATCCGGAGGGCGAGTTGGATTAAGCTCTCCAAGGTCGCTGGGAGCTCTCGTCCGGCGAGCTCGTCCTTTATACGCGAAGCCAGTCCCTCGTAGTAAGTCGTCCGGAGTGCGGAGTCTCCCCAGTTGGTCTGCACGGCGAGAGTACGAAACTCCGCGGTGTAGCGGCTCACGGATGATCCCCCCTGCCGTAGGTGGTATAGTTTGGAGTTGGTCTCCACCTCAGCAGCAGGGTGTTCAAAGGTGAGTTTGAGTTGGCGGGTGAATTCCGTGTACAGGATAACCACGTTGGTTATTATTAGAACTCTCCCGAAGCGAGAGCAAGAGTTTACACAAATAAACCCGCGTTCTAAATACACACACCCAATCGGAAGCGATAACCCAAGAAAGTGAGTACTCACGTTTAGACGAGTGAAGCGCCGGCGATAGCATGGGAAAAAACTCAATGACTGAGCAAGTGTAAAGCGCCATCTTGTCTCCTTTTATGCTTCCTCGTGCTGGTCGCGTTAGGAGTGCGCATGACAACCTGCACTTTACCTTTAAAAAAAGTTCAAATAAATCCCAACAGATAAGTGTTTCTGTTTGTGCGCGCAGGCGCCGTGTATTTGTGTGTGTGTGTGTGTGTGTGTGTGTGTGGAATTAGCCCCTTCCCTCACCTCATCTTACACAGTAAACCCCCTCCTCCCTCCCCCCACCTCGCTTTTTAAGTTTCACAACAAACACACACACACAACGGAAACACTGTTTTAACGAGAAAAAAATAAATCTCTCTAATGACACTCACGTGAGCACAGACTAACGGAATCACTGCTGTAAAGTAAAAAAAAACAAAAAACAAATGAACCAGCACCTTACCTTTGAAAAGAATCGTGACAGAGCAGAGTTTCTGTGAAGACCATTGTGTGTGTGTCAGTGTCAAAAAACTCGGCACTCGTAAACCATGAGCAAGACATGCTCGATTTTCAAGTCAAAATTTATTAAAAATCTTTGCTCGTCTTGCGGAACACTCGTAAACCGAGGTTCCATTGTATTTAGATCATAGGCCAATTGTATTTTTTTTAAAGAAATACATAATGAGAGGAATATAATAAAGATAATATTTATTTAATAACATAATAATAATAGTTTTTTTAATGACATATTTTATGGAGAAACAAAAACATGCTGTTTATTTTATTTTATTATATAGTTTTAAAAAATACTCCTTGTAGCAGGCACAATAGCACACCGTTTTCACTGTAAATACAACCCTACACACACACACATACACACACACTGTATATGTATATACGTTTGTCACAGGGCACATACATGCACAACGGACAATTAACCTAATTTGCATGTGACTGTGGGAGAAAACCAGAGTACACAGAGGAATATATATATTTTTTTCTTTTTTTTTTGTACGTTTGAATACATTTCTATTTATACAGAATAAATATCATGTTCTTCCTTGTCCTGGTCCTCTACATACATAAGGAATCAGAACGGAAACATGTGATAAGAAAAGGTGCACAAGCAACAGAGTTGTTTGCAGCCTTAAATAGATTGTCGAACAAACCAATTCAAGAACTTGGGAGAGCTTCACAAGGAATGCAATGAGGCTGGAGTCAGTGCATCAAGAGCCACCATGCACAGACATCTTCAGAAAACGGGCTAGAACTGTTCTTGTACATCTTATACAATATTTTAATATTTTGAGACACTCGATTTTTTAAGTTCTATGGGCTGTAAATTTTCACTTTGCATGTAATGAATCTATAATATATGAGAATTTTACTTTTAAAAAACTTTTTAGTTTCTAAGTATTCAAGATGAGATATACATTAAAGTTGGACATTAACTCAAAGAAGAAGAAGAAACAGGAGCATAAGCCTGACGAATATTTCTCATCAGATAAAAGCTATACTTGTTGATCGAGTTGAACAAGTCCAGCCATATTTGAGCCAATACATCATTGCTGGGGTCATTAAAGGCAAGGAAGAATTTAAATTAGGACAAATTGCCCTTTCTATTTATGGAGAATGTGTTTCTCTTAAAAAAAAAATGTTTTAATGACCATTAAATGGGAGCCAACAACAGCATGAAGGAGAGCTCCAGACACCTGCCACATGCCACGGTGGTATATTCCTTATCCACTGCATGATGAAATTCCACGATGTTCCACATTTCTACTGTAGTTCCATGTGATAGAAATTGGATATGAGAAAAAAAAATCTCAGCAGCACGACGATGAGTGCAACTGACATCACCAGGCACTTTAGCCTTCTGACTCAACCTGCATTAGACCCATATTTATCATCTTGAGAAACTCCCTCGGTGTGGTGACATTATAAATGACTAGACAGACATTAAACTGACAAATTGACCCATTCGGTCGGTCTGTAATTATTAATAATTAATGGTAGCCCAGAATCCTTTTAGTGTCCTCATGGGGAAGAAGTTAATGAAATTTGAAAATATAATTAAATACATAATACAAAAGCGGCCCTGTTTATTTCCTAGACCAGCTTAGTGCGTTGAAGAAGGTGGCTGTTTGCTCTCGTACCCGAACTGTAGCTACCTACATGAATGTAATAAAGCTGAAAGCAGGTTAATTTAATTATCATTCTATTATCTAGTAGATCATGCTGAGCTCAGCTTTAGATCACAGCCTTAAAAGAACACTGACTACACTGAGTCTGTGCTATACTGGTCCCTGATCACTGATCTCTTGATACCAGGGGGAGCGTAGATTACACTCTCACACACCACATGATACACAGAACCTGATACACTTATTAGTCAGTTATTCATCATCAAGCAATTACTCAATACTACCATGCATTCCGCATTAATTACAAAGCAACTAGCAAGACCTATGATTTATGCAGATATAAGTGTGTCTTAACTCCAGCAGACACTTCAGACCAGTTAGAATATCTGCATTGTAACACACCTGTTATCATCCCATATCCAGTAGCCTACTGTGCTGTTGCTACTAACACTTGTTGTCAACATCCCATATCTAATACATTTACATTTAGGCATTTGGCAGACGCTCTTATCCAGAGCGACTTACAAAAAGTGCTTTAAAGTTTACATTACTGGATAGATACTTACACTGGGTTAACTAGGTCAATAACTAAGTAATCAAGCTGTTGTCACATACTATATATGATTTCATTGGATAATCATCAATATAAATTTTTTAAAATAAAAATCTTTTATATGGTTTACTGGTTGTACAAGTTGATTTAAGTGAAAAGAAGCAGAGCTCCAGCAGATGGCGCCCTAGTCAACAAAATAAACTTTTAAAATCCTCAACCTGCTGAATTCAGTACCCATGTAGTAATGCTCTCTAATACAATGTTGTATAAAGAATGCTATATAAAATATATATAAATATTCATCTGATTGGAAGATATGCTCTTTTATTGCTTTTCAGCATTGAATGCTGTACAAAATTGGTATTAAAGTGAAAATGGATTTCTACAAAATAAGTATTTTTTGGAAAGTTATTATTAAGTATTTTTAGAAGTTATACATTTTTTTAGAAGTTATTAATTAACCTGAAATGAATGATTGCATAGGTATTCACCCCCTTCAAGTCAATATTTTTAGTAGATGCACTTTTGCCCACAGTTACTGCACTGAGCCTGTGTAGATGGGTCTCTATCTGCCTTGCACATCCGGACACTTTGTTTTACGTCATTCATTTTTTCTTTGCAAAACTGCCCCGTGTCTTTCATCTTGAACAGGGATTGAACAGGTGAACAGTCCTCTTCGAGTCCAGCCACAAATTCTTAATTTTATTGAGTCTGAACTCTGACTTGGCCGCTCTAGAACATTCAACTTATTCAATGGTCCATAGACCATTTCTGTGTAGCTTCTGGATTCTCCCAAGTCAAAGTTTTCTTGAAGTCTGCATCAGATCATCCTCCAGGATTTTCCTATTATCTTTGCTGATTTCAGTTTATCTTCTACATTGTCTTGTTCTTCAGGGCCTGCTGTCAAGAAGCATCTCTAAATCATGATACTTCTACCACCATGCTTCAGTTTGTGTGTTTGTAGTGTTTTTCAATGACATGATATTTCTTAATCATGGAAAATGTATTCATTAAAAAAAATTTTTAGAATTCCATTTTAAACTTGTTACACTTGAAGTGATATATTTCAAGACTTTATTAATTTTGTTTAAATTATTGAGGCTTAAGGGCCATGAAAAGTGAAAAAAAAAACAGTATTGCTAAATATTAGAGTATTTCCTATTGTATATCAATCAAAAAAAGATTTACAATACAGAAAGGACCGATTCCTGAAGAACTACAGTATATGCATATTTAATCACTTAATTCTTGATTGGGGCTCCTTTAGTACAAATTACTGAAAATCCATTATCTCAAAAATATTAGAATATTTCCCAAGATCAATCAAAAAAGTATATACAATGCAGAAATAAAAATGTTAATTTATGTAGGTAATTATGTTGGGGCTACTTTAGAATGAATTACTGCATCATCAATGCAGCATGACATTGAAGTGACCTGCCTGTGACACTGCTGAGGCATGATTGGAGACCAGGTTGCTTAGATAGCAGCATTCAGCTCGTCTGTATTATTGGGTTGGATGTTTCTCATAATAATACCCCATAGATTTTCTATAAGGTTCAGGTCACGGCAAGTTGGCTGGCCAATCAGTCTCTGTAATAACATGGTCAGCAAATCAGTTAGTGGTTGTTTTGGCACATTCCTGTTTGAATGCCAGGAATTCTCACTGTACCTACTGTATAATGGATGTTTAATCTCTGAATCGAATAATATCCTTATATAATAATAATAACTCTTAGTAATGCCCATCTAAAGAGGAGTATGAGGATCACAAACTACTTTATCATAATGGATCTGGCCTAGAGAAATTTTAATTTATCTGTAACTGTTCTGAAGTCTTAGGCCATATTTCTGTCCCAGAAACCTTTTCAGGAGCTGGAGAACGTTTCCACAAACTACAAAAGGTCTTTGTACACTTTGCTTCACCTTAAAATCTGTTGAAATATTATTTAACCACTTTTAATCCACATGCCTATGTCTCTACCTGCCTCTGCCCCTAGTGGTATAAATGTGGAACTGCAACAAGTGATAATAGAAGCCCAGTATCCAATTTTGAGTGCTAGATTCAGACCCTTTGTGTGTGGGTTTTTTTTTCTTTCTTTCTTTTTCTTTTTACGTAGTTCTGCTGGAGATTTTGTGACCCTGTGTATTGATACTAGCTTTTTATGTTCAACTCAACTGCTGTTAATATAAGATATTAAATAATTCATAAGACTGCATATAAGAAAACAGACCCCTGTGCCTGAAAACATTCATAAAGAAAAAAACTTGTTGGTATTGTCTATTATATAGACAGAGGTGCTCCCTAGAAGCAGAGATGTTATTATGTGAACAAGTGTCCTTTGAGTTACAAAAACCAGAGCCCTTCTTTTTGAAAATGACATCTTATGCATCAGTTTGAGAAACGGAACTAACTCGCTTGAGACCTAGACCTACTTTTCTAATTTTCTCAGTGGTCTACAGTCAGCCTTGACAGACCTTCACATTCACAATCGAGACAACAAAGTGCCTTTGTGTCTCCTTGACGTCTGCATGACAGGCTCATGAATAAAACACCTTACTCCTTGGTGTACCATGTTGGAGGCATACATCAGGGCTCAAGAGTCTTCAGTGCACACCCATGTGCTGTCACTATTTCATCAGTAAGTGGAACATTTCATTAAGATTCAGCATTCGTAGTTACTTTACAAAGGAATGGAATCAGAAATGCATGAAGATCCAGACATACTGTAGGCATAACTAGGTTTTTGTGTCTCAGTGGACTGAATAGGCTTCACATTGATCTTCTCAACTCATTGATCATGTGATCTGATTGTTTGTCTTTTCACACTTCATCATGCTTAACCTCAAGCGATTTGAAACAAACCATGCTCACAGACACGGGTCTTTGTCAATGACGATTCACCATGCTCTAACACAAATATGATATGAGGATATGAGCCAGGAGCAAGCCTATTCTTTGTATTCATTGTTCTTTATAGGTGTGAGAGAGTATTTTTTATATGGTTGCAACTGACATTAAGAACACTGGGCATACCTTCTATATGGGACACTTTTCAGTATTCCATCACAAAAATCACATTATACATTTTCTCTCCATAAGATGAAATGTTGGCCTCAGTGTGTTTTTGTTACCAGATCAAGACGTCATAATTGTAACGTTTATTATAGTGTCTTATTGCCTAGAAAATAGCAAAGTCCATTTCTATTGTATGCATCAACATCATATATGTACTGTCTCCCTCCTTTGCCACCATAAAAGTGATGCACTGTATATTCTGACACCTTTCTATCTCAACCAACATTAACCTTTTTCTATCAGTTTGATCTACACAAGCACTTCTATTTGATCGGACCACACGAAGCCAGTCTTCACTCCCCATGTGCATCAGTGAGACTTAACCACCCGTGACCCTGTTGCAAGTTCACAGATTTTCCTTCCTTCGATCACTTTTCGTATGTCCTGACCACAGCAGACTAGGAAGATCCCACAAGAGCTGCTGTTTTGGAGTTGATCTCGTACAGTTGTCTAGCCATCACAATTTGGCGCTTGTCAATGTTACTCAAATCCTTATGCTTGTCCATTTTTTCAACTTCAGAAACAAAATATTGAAAACGTAGCTACTGTGGGGCAGCACGGTGGTGTAGTGGTTAGCACTGTCACCTTGCACCTCAAGGGTCCGGGATCGATTCCCAGCCAGGTTTGATTCCCGCCTGTCTGCATGGAGTTTGCATGTTCTCCCCGTGATTGGTGGGTTTCCTCCGGGTACTCCGGTTTCCTCCTACAGTTCAGAGGCATGTAGGTTAGGTTAATTGGCGTTCCCAAATTGGCCGTAGTGTGTGAATGAGTGTGTGTGCCCTGCGATGGGTGTACCCCACCTTGTGCCCTAAATCTCCTGGGATAGGCTCCAGGCCCACGTGACCTTGAATACAGGATAGATGGTGAGTGAGTGAGTAGCTACTGTGAGATGGGACAAATTGTGTTGGCTAGACACCTGGGTGAACGTGGCTGGCCTTGTGTTGTCTGATCTCATAGAAGAGCTAATGTACTGTAGCTCATATTGAGGAAAAGGTTAATGGTGGTTCCGATAGAAAGGTTTCAGAACACACAGGTCATAACTGTTTTTGTGGCAAAGCAGGGGCTTACTCAATATTAGGCAGGTGGTCATAATGTTATGGTTGATCAGTGCATAGCAACAGCTACAGGTCAGACCACATTGCATCGCTGATTTGCTAAATATTTTCCTATTACATCGTGCTCCTAAACGTTTTTTAAGTTACAAACCTAATTCGTAAGAATTTATCAAAATAAATATTGAATATTGTATAAATATTGTACACTTGCAGGCATATTTTATGTAGAATGTTGCACCGGCGGTCTTTTGCAGGAATGCATCCTGGCTTCAACACCCACATGCCCCTGCAGATGGTACAAAAAAAATAAATAAACGTATAAATCATGTCAGTTTAATAGCATTGCATCCAGCTCACTACAGCATGCAGATCCTCCTCTGCTCTGTCTGGCGTCTTGATTCGATCTTTCTGGTCTGTCTCAGAGCCTTGAAAGCAGGATTTGACATCATCAGAGGGTGAGGTTAGACTCCAGATCCAGGCTGTAGGTTCCGTCCGCTGTCCAGGTTTTCTTCCAGCTGCAGAAGCTGAATGGGAGTCACAGCCACACACACATACACACATACACACACATGCACGCACAGGAGATGGTGTGGAGGAGGATAGAAACGTACAGGTTACTTGAGAGGTTACCTTGCTAGGAGCTGGTGGTATAGGTATGCTCGCTTTCTATTGTGACTTGATGATGAAGATTATTTGTGTTGCATGTCATTTGTTCCTGTACGCACCTGTGTTGCTTCTCTGTGTATGGGTGGATGTACTGCAGCTGTGAACTAATGGTTGATGCTGTCTGTTTGAGGGATTGCTCTGCAGCTGTTCTGCATTGCTCAGACCTCGTGTGTGTGTGTGTGTGTGTGTGTGTGTGTGTGTGTGTGTGTGTGTGTGTGTGTGTGTGTGTGTGTGTGTGTGTGTGTGTGAGCAAGAGATGAGGATGATCAAAGCCTCATTAGAAGGTTGCTAGAAGGATAAGCACACACTCTATATTAATTAATAATATTGTTTTTATGATTCGTTCTTATTTATTTCTCATCATGTTCAACAATTTAGCTTTCTTCTCACCATTATGTTATCACCTCGAGTATCATTTCTCCTGTGTTCTCTAATAATTCTGTATCATATAAATAATTGACACACTATTCTATCTATTCATGCTTGGTCAGGCAGCAATTCCCAGGTTTGTTGCCCCTCCCCCCCCCCCATGTCCTGCTCCCACCCCAGAATATGATAAGACAGGCAAAAGAAAAACGTGAGCGCGAAACGACCGCTTATTGTTGATGGGGATGATGGAGATGCCGCGTTCCTCATTATCGCTTCCTCTCTCGCTCCATTTCTCCACTCCTGCTGCATAAACTTCCATTTGTTTCCATGGCAACCCTTTTGATCGCACCCCTTTTTAACCTCGCCTTTCTCTCCGCTCCCCTTTTTTCTCTGCAGTGGTGAGTGCAAAAGTGCTGATGTGGCCATGTGTAAAAAATATATATAATTTATTGGAATTTTTCAAAAAATTTGGAACTTAGTTTAAAGAAAATTGGGCTGAAGAAGCAACAGTAATAGTCACAGTCAAAATGCAGCATAAACTGTCGATTCGTCATTTTCATATTAATGGGCAAACATTAATCCATTCTATTGTTTGCAATCATGTGACTCTACTTTTCTGATGCTGTTATTATTATCATGACATGTTACACAGGTTAATCTATGGCAGCCTGTAGAACGCTTTGCATGCTTTTTATGAAATTTATGAAATTTAAAGCAATTTTTGCAATCATACCACTGTAAGACTACTCACTCACTCAATCATCGTCTATAACGCTTTATCCTGTATTCAGGGTCACGAGGGGCCTGGAGCCTATCCCAGGAGACTTAGGGCACAAGGCGGGGTACACCCTGGACTTGGTGCCAATCTAATGCAGGGCACAGACATATACACACACTCACACACTGCAGCCAATTTTGGGAATGCCAATTAACTTAACCTACATGTCTATGGACTGTGGGAGGAACCCGGAGTACCCGGAGGAAACCCACCAAGCACAGGGAGAACATGTAAACTCCATGCACATAGAGACGAGAATCGAACCTGGAATCCTGGAGGTGCAAGGTGACAGTGTTAACCACTACACCACCATAAGACCAATCCAAATTTATATATAAAACCATAGTAAATACATAATACATAAATAATAATTATATATTAAAAAAAAAATTGTTTGTGCCACTCTTGGCAGAAACAACTGCAATCAACCACTTTGTGTAACTGGCAACACAAAGTCTTTCAAAATGCTGTGGAGGAATTTTGGTCCACTCTTCTTTGCAGAATTACTTTGATTCAGCCACATTGGAGGGTTTAACCTGTTAAAGTCATGCCACAGCATCTCAATCAGATTTCAGTCAAAGCGCGGACTTTGACTAGGACATTCCAAAACTTTCTTCTTCTTTTTTTTGACGCATGTTTTTGGATCATTCTCCTACACTTTAACCCAATTGCGCTTGAGCTTGAGGTCACTAAATGTTGGCGAGACTCTCATCAGGCATCTCATTTAGGTTTTTCTGGGTGAATGCATAATAATGGTTTCATTAATAATGGCAAGTCACCCAAGTCCTGAAGCGCCAAACCATCCCAGACCATCCCAAAACCACAACCATGTTTGACTGTTAGTATGATGTTCTTGTTATGAAATGTTGTGTTTGTTCCAAAAAGGTTAACTTTTGTCTCAATAGTTCTCAGAATATTTTCTAAAAAGTCTTGGGGGATAATCAAGATATTGTTTGGCAGGTGTGAGAAGTTCTTTAGATGTTGTTCTGGGTTCTTTTATGAGCTCCTGGATGAGTCGTCATTGTGCTCTTAGAGTAACTCCTGGGAACCACTGTTGAAATGGCTTTGTAGCCTTCTCCAGACTAAATTCTTGATTCAACAGGTCTGAGAGCAATCAGGCCTGGGTGTGGTTTTTATTTATTTATTTATTTATTTTCTACATTTCCTGGATAATCACTTTTTGACATAGGGCTACGTTGACAGCTTTTTCTCCTTAAAATATGAAATCATCAATTTAAATCTGCATTGTCTATTTAATTTGTCCTTGTGTAATATCTCAATTAAAACAAAGTTAATCTTTCCTATATATCAAGCTAAATCAAATGTAAATTCTTATTTTAAAATTCATTTATTCAGCTAATAAATTCATGTTTAATTGCAAATCTTGTAAGCTGGAACAAGAAAAAGCAGCTTTAAAAAAAAAAAATGTATAACCTGACCTTTTTCCATGCATTGTCTGATCCAGGGCTCCACTGACATATCGATCCTGATCAGCCCTTTAGGTTGGAGCTGCTTTTGACCTTGAATCTCATTAACCACCATTTTAACACCCTAGCTGCCTCAAATGCAATAAGAGCTACTCAAATGCAATAATCATACGTTTCGGCTTTTTGTTAGGCCAAAGGCACATGTGTGTAGGATAAATAAAACTATCACACGTTACATGTGTGAATTTAAAGCCATTTTGAAATATATATATATATATTATATATATATTTTTTTTGATGACTGTTGAATTTGTGTATCAGATCGATCATATATGTTGATTATTTTTATATGAATGCACAAAATCTGACCTCTGGAATTTAAATCGCTGGTTTAGGAGCATGATTTTTATATTTGTTTATATTGAGCATGATATAATGCAGTGTTGTTTCTATAGGAACAGTTTATAGGGGTTTGTATAGGAGAGATGAACATAATGTTTGATTTTTTTTTTTTTTTTTGCAATAGAATTTACACACGAAAAGAAAATATTTTCACAAAAACTTCTTAATTCAGAATAGTGTTCGCATTCTGCCCGAAATCTGGAGTTTGAACATTTCCATACAAGGAGACTCACTATTGTGCATATTAAGTGACTGCCTACAATGTGAATAATTTTGATTTTAATATGTTGTGAAACTTAACCATTTCAAATTAACAACATGACAGACAGCAATTAAGACAAGCCATTTAATTAGGACAAAAGTAATGGCACTTCATGCGAGAAAAAGCTATTTAAAGTTGGCTATTTAAAGTTGTGTATATACTGTATATATATATATATATATATATATATATATATATATATGGTGGTAAACTGTACATGGTTATGTTTTATTGTGATGAAATTTCTTGTGAATGAAGGCGTAAAATCAATTTCTATTTACAGACGACTTCAAACAGTGATGAGAATATTAACGCAGTAAAACATTTTAATGGTGAAAATGTTTTAAACAAGGCCATAAGTCTGTCAATGACGATCTCGGCCGAGGTGGCTCAGAGCCCACTGCAGTCGTTCTCGTGAACGTGCAGTGTGTGTAATGCCGGATCCGTGTAGAATCCCTGGGAACTTTTCACACAATCATTCATAAGCACTAATTGCACATTACATAGCCACCACTTGCACTTGCCATTTCCACATGTTAGGACCATTACAGGAGTTTCTGGTAGGCCAGTGTTTTAGACATGAAGCAGGTCAGTCTGGTCATTTCAATATATTTGGATATATGGCTTTAAGCTGACTGGCAGTATTTTACACAGCTTCTAATGTAACACGTTGGTTATTTTTAACGAGGCCATGAGGTAATAATTATGCCTAATTTTGTAACTTGAGCCCAGAACCTAATATATTGTCAGAATGTTCTGATTTAATCCGTGGCCTCCAGTTAATTATTTAGTGAGAATGAGCTTAAAGTGATGGATAATGAGTCATCTCCATGCTTAGGTTCCTGCAGCCACAATGATCGAAATCTCTCTCTCTCACTCATTTAAAAATTAAAAAAATCATGTTTCCATGATTTATGTACTTTGTAGCCATGTACATATTCCTTATTATGAAAAACATAATAAAAAATACCAGCACGTCAGATATTTTTACTTGAGAAGTAACATCAGGGGATCTCACACACATTTAACCAAAAGCGGTCTAATTCCTCAGACTGACATCAATGCTGAGCAAGTGTTTTGTCTGGCAGATCGCTGCGTAGAGATTGATAGCATTAGCAAAATTTTGCTGCCTGGCCTTTCTAGCTTCCTGACACTGATTAATTTGGATTTCATAATGCATGCTGTTCTTTTCTACGGGTAATGAAGAGGAAATGATCTGCTGTTGTTCTTGCTGAATCTTGCCTACTTATTACTGAAGCATATAAAGGCTGATAATAAAGACTGTAGGAACAGATTGTTGTTCGTTGATCGGTTGATCGGTGATTTCTGCTTTTAAGGCAGAACTAACTGTATTTAAAATCAGGTGAAGCAAAGAATGAGTAATACTTAAAAAAAATCAGGATGAACAAAAAAGAGATTTAGAATGACTCTTAATGTGGAACCTCGGATTGCGAGTAATGTGGTTTATGAGTATTCCGCAAACCGAGCAAAGAATTTTAATAAATTTTTTATCGGAAACCGAGCAAGTATTAGTTTACGAGCGTCGAGTATCATGTATCACACATGCGACTCTTATTTTGACACCGAGCGTCACTCTCTCACCTTTTCACATGTATAATAATTTGAGTTTTCATTATGTCTTATGGGAAAACATAATTTGGTTTACGAGTGTTTTGGAACACAAGCCCACTTCTGGAACGAATTATGCTCGTAATGCAAGGTTCCACTGTATATATATATATATATATATATATATATATATATATATATATATATAGTACTGTGCAAAAGTCTTGGGAACATCCAAACAAGAGCCATATGCAATGATGCTTTTGAAACCATTTCTACATTGAAACAGTTTGGTGTGGAAACTCTTTGCTTGAACATAAGCGGTAGTTCATACAGATACAGACGTGTGCAGTATTCTAAGTAAAACAGCTCTTAGGTTTTACTGAGCATGCTGGAGAATGAGTTCTTTTGGTAACTTCGTCACACTCGCACCTTTCTATTTTCAGGCAAAACCCAGGATTCTACATTATTGATTTATTTTTCCCCATTTGAAAACTGGTCTGTCATGTAATATATAGCTTTGTTTACAGGCATGCAAATATTCTTCTGTAATGTTATTTATTCATCAATTTTAGTGTATCTTTGTAGGGAATGATCTTGTACATAATAATGCAGACGTAAAAAAGTTATATAACAAAATTTGTACTACAGATAATATGGTGCCTAAGACCTTTGCACAGTACTATATATATATATATATATAAAACTTGATTTGAGCAGTCATGGCTTTATGCTTGACTCCTTCCAGAAACACGAAACTGTGGATGCCCATCAGATGAAGATGAAAATCTGTATGTGTTTATCTGTGCTTACCTCACACACCATGGTGACTCAGTCGACTGCAGAGCTCGATGCAGTTCTCTGGATTAGGTAACATGTCTGCATTTGTGACTGGACAAGCAATACATTTCACTGAATTTCTTCAAGATGTATTCTGAGTCTGAGCGAGATATGAGAAAGCAGCTCAGTGTTGGAACCATGACATGCATCATCCTGGGACAGCCGAATCAATACGTGGCCGGCGAAATTTAAGCCGCACGCTACGAAAGAGTTGCTTTTTTTAAGTGCATCGGCGGTGATAATGTAGTTTAGATTGTATTGAGGAGTTAAAGATCGTTTTTCAGGAATTGATCAGTGATGTATAGATTACATGTATTAGCAACCAGACTGGAAACCAAAGCAGAAACAGAGAAACAACTTTTGTTTCTTTGTTGTGTGTATAAGAGTGCTTCTGATTTAGATCAGATGTTTCTCTCTATTTAGAACAAATTTCGAAAATATTAAGAACTTAGAAGGAACCAGGGATGTCTGGACAGCTGATCAGGAGGCCTCCGGTTTAAACCCAGTAACCCAATGTAAGAGCACAAAGTAGTACAACAAATCATTAATTCATCAATTGTAATGAGGGTGGCATAGGCAGGGGTGACCTGGTGGTTAAGGTGTTGCTGAGATATAATCGGGCATTAAGCTAAACCCATAAGCAACTGCCATAGAAATGACAGATATATCTCCAGTATGGGGCGTATCCGTCGCCCGGTGTGTAGGGTGGCACTTTTTTCCAGACCCTTTCACCTTCAATAAGGGTGGCACAGTGCCATGTTTTTCTTCGTCATGTTGTTCCCCTGTTTGTTTGGGTTTCCTCCAATTTCCTCCGTCCACTGTCCAAAAACATGCAGATAGCCAAAGTGGCTCTAGACTAAATTGCCCCTGTGCATGACTGGTGCCCTGTTGCTGTTGTTGTTGTTCTTCTGGGCCCATCTACAGGTGAATTCACCCACCTTTTGCTATTTTTGCAACTGCTACTGAATATTATACTGCCACATTGTCAAATAACTGTTGGGCATACACACACACATACTACACACACATACAGTACAAATAGGACTTTTGTCTTGTCAAGGGTGCTGTTTATTTAATTGTTTATTCACTTATTGGATGCACAGACAAATGATCCAGTAATGATGAAACTGATTGTATGATTGACAAACTGACAATAAGTGCTACATACTTACCTGTTCCTTTATGTCCTGCAGACACTGGTCATATTGATTACTGGGGACTGATTGGGAAATCTTCATAAAGTGTCCAGTTTGAAAGCGTCACTCCTCTCAAGGCAGCGTTTTCACTCAACGCTCGCTCCACCAGTCTCACACCAGGACAACCTGGTCAAATCCGTCTCGCCAATGTCAACCGCCACTCAACCCTGGCACCTGAATGGAGGTAACCCAATATTTCAGCAATATACATAATAATAATTCTTATTATACCGTCAACAACAAGAGAAAAGTCCAGACATTTTTACTTATTATGACAAATTTATAACTTGGCTTCCACAAGAAATAACTGCGGCATTTGCATTTGCTGAGAAGAGCATTTTAAAATGTCAGCTCCGTCCAAGCTACATACAGAAATATCCGCATTCTCACCACGGGAGCCTCTCATAGCAATAGCTTTCCTAAGAAACCCCCAGGACGTTGATTAATAAGTGCGCAGCAATGTGAAATACTCGATTCTGATTGGTCAGAAGGTGTTGAATAATTCTCTATAAAAGCAGCTCTGACAGTAGGTCACGCTGAACGGTTTATATTAAAGAGCTCATTTAAATATTGTTTCTATAGTAACAGGGACACACTGATTTCATGCATGCATTACTGATATGGGGACGTTTTAGACATAAAGCTATACGCAACTCTATTTCTTAATAAGACATATACTGTTTTTGTTTTGTTTTTTGTCCTAGGTGATGGTTTCCCCTTCAATGAGGAACGAGTGGTATCAGGAGGGGTGAACAGGAATTCAGCAATAATCGGAGGTAGGAAGTATTACATCACACCTGTCTTTCATATACGTACAAGAGCAGCTTGTAAGGAGTGTCACCCTTCGTCCTTGTCAATTGATACCCTTTTCTTGATTCAGGCATCATAGCTGTGGTGATCTTTACCATCCTGTGCACGCTGGTGCTCCTGATTCGGTACATGATTCGTCACAAGAGAACGCACCACACCAACGAGTCCAAAGAGGACGAGCGTTCTGAATCGGCGGACACGACTATCATCGGCACTGAGCCCAATTTCACCGAGACCATCGACGAAAGCAAGAAGGAATGGTTTATCTAACAGCATAAGTCATACAAGGATGATTACAAACCCACCTCCCATTTCTCTCCCTATCGTACATATACTTGTCTGTCTCTTTTTGTTTCTCCGTCCCTCTCTGTCTCCCCCGTCAGGGAGTCCAGCATCAATGTCTTCAACAGTTTACTGTATGTCAATGGGGGTCTGTGAGACACAGGATCGATGGAGCCTGAAGATCAGATGAGTGGGAACGTCAGACTGATCTAAATCTTATCTGACCTTAAAGCTACAAAATCAAATCCAGAGGCCACTGTGTACTGTGGTTGGATGTAAAAACATGTAGTTGAGATTTTAACAGAAACAAACATACTTTGCCGATCAGTGTCCAGGTAATGGACTTTATGAACAATATCTTTATGATCAATACCAGCCAAGCGTACCTAATCAGCTCCAAAGCACAACATTAAATACAGCTTCCTGTAAAGAAATTATTAACCACAATTCTCAGCTGAATCTTTTAATCCATTTATACCCCTATAGTGCTATTATTATTATTTTTTTAAATCATTTATTATTATGTTCAAGAAAGAAGCAAGAGGGTATGAACCTAATAAGAAAAAAAAACAAATACAACATCCCAGCTGAGGGTAAAAAGGTAAAATGGTTCTTTTTTTTTATTAGCTTGAAAATGTTTATTTCTTTTGTAATTTAATTTTAAAAGTGAAACTCATATTCTATATTCTAGAGTGAAAGATTTCAATCCTTTTTTTCTATTAAGTTTGTTGATTACAGCTTATAGTTCAGGAAAATCTAAAATCTGATATTTCTAAATATATATTAAAAAATAAGTATTTAAAATGCAGAAATATCTTAATTTATATGTGCAATACTTTGTCTGGGCTCCTTTAGCATGAATTACTATAGAGGCATAGAGGCGATCAGCCCAATCAGTCTGTGCTGAGGCCTTATTGAAGACTAGGTTGCTTTGATAGCAGCGTTCAGCTCGTCTGTATTGCTGGGTCGGTTGTTTCTCATCGTCCTCTTGACAATAGCCCGTATATTATCTTTAGTGTTCCGGTCAGGTGAGTTAGCTGGCCAATCAAGCACAGTAATATCATGCTCAGAAAACCAGTTAGTGGTTGTTTTGGCACTGAAGGCAGGTCCCAAGTCCTGCCAGAAAAGGAAATCAGCATCTCCATGAAGCACTGTACAGTATATGGATGCAGATTTTTGCCAGCTTATTTTCTGTCGAAAAGAGCCGAACACTTCTATAAACAGTATCGTTTGCAAATGCTGTCTAAACTCTCTGTTTCTATCTTGTCATCTTTTTTTTGTTTTTTTTTTTGTAAACGACATAAAAAGTACTGAAATACAGTAAAATGGTGCAGTGATTTATGTACAGTGTATTTGTATGTACAGTCTCAAGACTATGACAAGATATCTCATCTTCCCTGTCCTTCAGTGAGACAAAAAGCAAAAGGTTGCAGAAAGTCATACAACACTATTATAAGAAGTACATGCTGAAACTGGTACAAATGTACCATCTTCTTTTTTCCCCCCATGGATTCTCAAGCACAACATCTCAAAGGAAAAAGTTTGACAGGTCAGCATTTCAAACCCTGCAAAGAAACATACTAATGAATTGTTACTCCTGAATTCTGTGAAGAATAAATAAAAAGACTGATTTATCCTTTGGTTTCCTTAACTATTATAAATTCTTTTTACTAAATCTCAGTTTATCTTTGATGTTAATGCTGCCATTATTAGTCACTAACCTGAACCATACATCGGTATATAATCAGAATAATTGGATCCCAGAATTTCTGTAAATAAAACTCATTTTACAACTCATCAGCAATTATTTCTCTCTCCAAGACTTGCCTGAAACAGAACAGTTGACACACATTTACACAGGGATTGCAGAATTCAGCTGGAGAATGTGGAGTTAAGTTTGGAGCTCCAGTTTGTTTTCTGTGATTCGAATATATAAGCCACAATATAAGTTTAAGAGTTAAAAAATATATGATGGATGGCGCTCATATCCCCATCGCCAGATTTGTGTTATATAGGATTTTTTTTTGTGTGTGTGTCTAAACCACTGCCTCACTATTGGAGCATCACACTACTGCGCATCCCTGGGAAAGTGTTGGAAAGGAGGGTTTTCGAACCTCAGATATTGATGCGGAACAATGCGGATTCCAACTTGGTCATGGACAAACGTTCAGGAATCCTGGGAATATGTCCACCCAATCTACCTAGGAGGACACAAATTGGCAGACTGAGAACGATGTGGAGAGATTATATCTCCACACTTGCCTGGGAAAGCCTTGGGATCCGTCAGTCAGAATTGGTTGAGGTGGCCAGGGAAAGGGAAGCTTGTGGCACTAACCAAAATGTTGGCGCTGCTCTACCACCAATGCTATTAGAACAGGCTGAGTACAGACAAACCGGTTTACAGTCTTGTGCTTTTGAGAAGGTTTTGAGAATGACACAAAGTTTCACAGAGTCTGCTACTTGAGTGTTATTAGATCTCTTTGCCTGGTGTTACTATGATTTACTGAAGTGTAATCACAAGTATTTCATACGAGTCAAAGTCTTATAACACAGGATTGATGGTAGCTCTTACATTTTCTTCTCCTGACAAGTTTTTTTTTTTCCGGATGGCCCAAACAATCAGAAAGGGACTCTTTTCATAAACGTAATGTGATTGCCAATGAAAGCCTTTGGCACTTAAATGTGTAAAAACCTGAATCTGAAAATACTTCAGTATGCAATATTGTGCCAGCTTCAGTAGACAGAGGCCAACCCTGCGAGGTTCCTGAGGCATCCAGAGAAGGACCTGCTCCAGCTGAATTCTTCTTTATGTTGGTTTGGATCTACACATGCTGCTCCTGAGCTCCCAGTGATCCAGACCCTCATCTGCCCTCTGCACCTGCTGACTCATCCCTGAGCTGAACTGGACTTTGTGTTAATTTAAATAACTTCTGTTATACCGAACTTTCATCTGCATAACACACATGATGTTCTACAATTTCTGTTATCACCCAGATGAGGATGGGTTCCCTGTTGAGTCTGGTTCCTCTCAAGGTTTCTTCCTATTGCCATCTCAGGGAGTTTTTCCTTGCCACTGTCGCCGTCACCCTTGGCTTGTTCATCAGGGACAATCTCATTATCTAGACACATTTTTCTTACACATATATACATTTCTATAAGTCTTCTTTTCATTTTCTTTTCATTTCTGGGAAGCTGCTTTGAGACAATGACCATTGTTAAAAGCGCTATAGAAATAAAATTGAATTGAATATAAACATCCTGGTGAAAAGCTCTAGAAACACTGAAGCAGCAGACTTGCTAAAAATGAATAGTGTCATTCTCAAAACTCTACATAAGATATCTATGGTAAAGAATAATCTCACACAGTTGCCCCGCCCTGTGACCGCGCGCTTTTACTCTCGCGCTTTCCAAAACATTGGTGCTGAACTGTCCGTTTATTTGTCGCGTGAGGAGCGCGTTATCGCGAGCGTATTTGTCATGACAACGGCCACAGAGAAGTACATGAGCGACTGCACTTCACTGGCCGGTTAGCTCAGTTGGTTAGAGCGTGGTGCTAATAACGCCAAGGTCGCGGGTTCGATCCCCGTACGGGCCAAACAGAGTTTTTGCATGTAATAAACAACCGCATGTAGGACTGAAATCTGAAGCAAGCGCTTTTATTTACTGATCATCTGGAAATACCTACGCAGGAAATACACACATTCATTTGTGTTTCCTCCTGCAGGACCTCAACAACTTTTCTACCACCTGAGTTGCTAGACAGATTCTTTCTCATAAGAGTATTATCTTGTGAGACAGTAATGCCTGAGGTCCACTAGCGAGGACAAAGCACCCAGTCATAAGCAGCCAACAAAGCAAGCAGTTTTATTTATTGATTATCTGAAAATATCTGTACAGAAAATACAACCCTTAATTCTGCTGCCTCCTGCAGGTCAACTTTTTAAATCCTGAGTTAAATCCTCTGAGTTAAATTCCTTTCAGCTATTATTACCAGTCAGTCAGTAGTTTCTCGCTCGTGAGATTATTATTTTGCAAGACAGTAATATCTTGGATTTGTGTAAAAGCACTCTTTGTAGGCCTGTTATTATAACTCAAAAGACTGCTGCCAAATGTAAGTAACTGAAGAGTATTCTAACAGCACAGGTATCACTAGCTGTTGCTTTGTCCATGTAGACTTTTCACTTTACAACATATGTACTTCCAAGTTTGCCTTCCTGATTTACATCAATTATTGTATTGCCATAGTTGTTTTACTGTCTTTCTGTCAGCAGAGGTTTGTGTAACTCCACAAGTCCAATGTCTCCAATAACAGGCCTACAGAGATTTACAGGCTTTTGCACAGGATTCAGATATTACTGGAATGCCCGCTAATACACTTACAAGCGAGAAACTGACAGCTGTTGCTAGCTGTGTGACAGCTTCTTGCTAGTATTATTACCTTGCAAGACAGTAATATCTGTTGTGGAGTTATTCAGTCTTCGTGATGTCATGTGCTGACAAAGAGCATCATGTGTGTCATCATTTCTTTTGCTAGTAAAAATATAATTGTGGATTTTGTATCAGAGGTAGACCTTTGATCTAGATCACTTCCTCCTTCAAACGTCTGTTTCTCTGTCCAAAATGTGGACAATAAAATACCAATAATATTCTTAGTCACATTTGCAGTTCACACAAGACCAACAGTCTCTCTTGTCTCAGTTGCACAACTCCAACATAGTCAGTGTCATAGGGTCCAGATTTTACTGTATTAAGGAATAATAATCTTATAACTGAGAAACTGACTGAGAGCTAGCAATAGCTGAGAGGATTTAACTCAAACACTGCCTTGAAGGGAGGAAGTCCCAGTGCTATGTACATCAGAGCTAACATGGTAAAAACTCTCAGCTTGGCCCGTACGGGGATCGAACCCGCGACCTTGGCGTTATTGCAAATACACAATTGCACCAGTGGGCCCAGTTTTCATAATCTCACCTAGGGCCTCACAACCCCACAGACCGGCACTGTGAATAAGCGTTTCTTTATTATAGTATGCCAAATAATGTAGTACTCAGGGGGCGGGTACTGTAATCACACATGGTTGTTTTACAGTGAGACAGTAAAACAACAATGGCAACAATTTCTGTAAAAGAGGAAGGCAAACCTAGAAGTACACATGTTGTGAAGTGAAAGGTCTTCATGCATTTGCTTCTGAGGCTGAGACTTAATATAATTACCAGTGCATCAGTATAAGAACCAGCAATTATATGGAAATCAACACACAAAGTGATTGCATTTCGGTGTGTTACAGCTGCAACATAACGTTAAAAAGTGAAAAACAATGCTATGGGGACTTGCATTCACTCTTGCATATCCAGAATTGTTGATATTTGGTATACTAGAAAACAGTTACAGTAATTCAGCTTGTGGTTTTATCCACTTTTCTAATATTTATGGTGTGATCACTGTATAGACCTGTGACATGACATTTGTTTTCTTTATTTATATTTAATAATCTGTACACAGTGCTGTACACAACTATACAAAAACAAACTATAATTTGCTATTTTAGTAGAGTTTTTTTTTTTTTTTTTTAACAGTTAATTTTTTACTCCCAGGCTAAAGGTGTGTCAACAGTTAGTAACATTTTCAACAGTCTCTTGAGTTGTGCTGCAATCTTTACATTCTCTGTCATCAAAAGACTGCATAACTCCACTCCAAATATATTACTGTTTTGCAAGAAAATAATATTAGCAAGCATAATAATAGTTAAAATAATTGATAATAATAATACTAATAATAATAGATAGTGGATACTAGATAATAATAATCTTATGCAAGTAGCTGTCAGACAGCAAGTCTGTATTTCCTGCACAGTTATTTTCCGACGATCGGTAATTAAACCCGCTTGCTTTAGTTTTTCAGTCTCAGAGCTCTGTATAGCAGATGGGTCTTCATTATATGCTAATAGCCATGGGGGAAAAAACACTGAATGGCCCGTACGGGGATCGAACCCGCGACCTTGGCGTTATTAGCACCACGCTCTAACCAACTGAGCTAACCGGCCTACCGAAGAAGCTCGACATACTACAATAAATTATAAATATAAAAAATATTATTTCATAATGAAAATGGTTTTAGCATCATGGCGGCAGTCGCGTGAATAGCACGTTTCATATCCGTCGCGCGTTGGTGCTCTACAAATTTTTTTTTCCCAGAAAGCTTGTCATGGTGACGGGCATGGTCGTGTAGAAGGGGGCGTGGCAGTGTTAACGTCGGCCGGTTAGCTCAGTTGGTTAGAGCGTGGTGCTAATAACGCCAAGGTCGCGGGTTCGATCCCCGTACGGGCCAAGTGGAGTTTTTTTTAACTATGATGTGTCTGCTGCACGTAGATAGGACTGGGACTGAACTACACTTCCTCATGCAGGGCTTTGTCAACCTTTAAATTAGCCGTTATTAAACCGCTAATCAAGAAACCTGACCTTGACCCCAGTCAGCTTTCTAATTACAGGCCGATATCAAACCTTCCCTTTATCTCCAAGATTCTGGAGAAGGTAGTATCACAGCAGCTATGTTCACATCTACACAGAAATAGCAAAAATGAACTGCATCAGTCAGGATTTAGGCCTCATCACAGCACAGAGACAGCACTTGTTAAAGTAGTAAAGTAGTAAAAATATAATTGTGGATTTTGTATCAGAGGTAGACCTTTGATCTAGGTCACTTCCTCCTTCAAACGTCTGTTTCTCTGTCCAAAATGTGGACAATAAAATACCAATAATATTCTTAGTCACATTTGCAGTTCACACAAGACCAACAGTCTCTCTTGTCTCAGTTGCACAACTCCAACATAGTCAGTGTCATAGGGTCCAGATTTTACTGTATTAAGGGATAATAATCTTATAACTGAGAAACTGACTGAGAGCTAACAATAGCTGAGAGGATTTAACTCAAACACTGCCTTGAAGGGAGGAAGTCCCAGTGCTATGTACATCAGAGCTAACATGGTAAAAACTCTCAGCTTGACCCGTACAGGGATCGAACCCGCGACCTTGGCGTTATTAGCACCACGCTCTAACCAACTGAGCTAACCGGCCGGTAGAAAGATGGTGACATACATTTAAAAAAATAAAAAAATAAAAATTATTTACTAATGAAAAATAAATTTTCGGTTTGTACTGTACACGGAACATCTCGCGCTGCTCGTTTACTATCATGGCGGCAGTCGCGTGAATAGCATGTTTCATATCCGGTTCTAAAATATTTTCTGAAATCTTACTTGTAAAAAAGGCGCTAGAACTTGTCATGGCAAAAGTTCTTCCTCCTTTCAAGGCCGTCTTTGAGTTAAATCCTCTCAGCTATTGCTAGCTCTCGGTCGGTTTCTCAGTTATATATATATATGACCCGTACGGGCCAACAAGTGTCTTTTTTATTTATTTATTTTTTTACAGTTTTATGCTGCTTTCATATAACTTAAGACAAACGACAGTCTGATGCAAAGAGCACTGAAACAAAGAAAAATGGCTGACTATCTGTAAATACCTGTGCAGTAAATACAGACATAATTTAACACGAGTTCAATCCTCTCAGCTGTTGCTAGCTGTCAGTGTAAGAGTGTTATCTGGATTTTGTGCAAAAGCACTCTGTGTAGGCCTGTTATTGTAATATGTTGAAATTGTGGAGTTCTTCTGATGACAGAGACAGTAAAAAGTGCAGCTCAATTCAAGATAGTGCTGGCAAATGTGTCTAAGTGGATAGTCCAACCGCACCGGGTAAAATAGCGAGTTATAGTTGTGTAACATTGTGTACAGACGTCACTGCCATGTCACTGGGTCGACATAATTGTAGAGTGAGCAAACGATAAATACTGTACTAGAATAGAGGATAGTATGAAATTAGGTCATGTCATACCGTCTACATAACAGTAAATGAAAATAAAGAGAAATACAAAACAACAGTTTAATTAAAAGCATAAAAGATTCGAAGCATACACAGAAGAATCACATACTAATTTGCACAACAATGCCTGTGATATACTGGGAGAACTGGAGTGCCGTAATGATCATAGTATTCGTATGCATAGATTACACTATATATCTTCAAATTGCTTATGTGTGATCAAAAATGTCCCTTTTTAGATATGCCCTTATAATTTATTATTGTTTCATTGCTTATTAGGCAGTTGTATGACAGAAAAGATGCTGTCAAAAATAAAGTTCCCAATATTTTCATCTTTATGGTATTATGGTTTATATTAATATTTAGGGCGGGACGGTGTCCATCCCACTCGGGAAGGTGCTGCTCTCATTTCTTGCAGTATAGCACATAGTCTCAGAAGAGGCCTAGTTAATCGGTGACAATCCAGAGCCCAGGCCAGGGAGCAGACAGACAGGCTAAACCAACCGTCTGCTAGCTGCAGAGAGTCGTCACTCAGGGTACATCATATTGAGACTGTGTCTGTTCCCCGAGCTAAACATAAATTTAGAAAGACTCACAAAGTCTGTTTTAGTAATTTAATTAACATAGATACCACAAACTCAGATCACACTGAATGCGCAGCCGGCAACTCTGATCTGAAGCTAGGACTGTTAAATATTAGATCTCTCGCATCTAAAGCAGTTATTGTTAATGAAATTATCACAGATCAGGAGTTTGATATCTTATGTTTAACAGAAACCTGGATTAAACAGGACGAGTATGTAGCTCTAAATGAAGCTAGTCCTCCTGGATACAGCTACATACACCAGCCTCGGCTAACTGGTAGAGGAGGAGGAGTCGCAGTTATTTATAACGATAATCTGTCTCTCGTACAAAAACACAGTTTTAAATCTAATGCATTTGAAGTTCTCTATAGTAACATAAAGTCAGCTCAGTCGATCCCGCTAATCATCATTTACAGACCCCCAGGGCCGTACTCGGAGTTTCTCTGCGAATTTGCAGATTTCCTCTCAAACCTTGTTGTTTCTGTAGACAAAGCGTTAATTGCTGGAGACTTTAATATTCATTTTGAGAATCCAGAAGACCCTCTGAGAACAGCATTTATGTCCTTACTGGACTCAGTAGGAGTAAATCAGTGTGTAGTAGGACCCACTCATAAAGCAGGTCACACTTTAGATTTAATATTATCCTTCGGATTAAGTATAGGAAATATAACCACAATTCCACAGTCTGAAGTTATCTCAGATCACTACCTTGTCTCGATTAAAGCGTGTTATAGTAATAATGTATGCAGCACAGCACCGCGCTTCCACCTTAAACGTACATTTACATCAAATACCGCACAGAGCTTTATCAATAATCTTCCAGAATTATCAACTTTGATTGGATCGCCATCTGACTTCACAGAACTCGAACAGGCGAATGAATATCTAGAGTCAGCACTTCGTTATAGCTTAGATAATGTAGCTCCAGTTAAAAGGAAAATGATTAGAGATAAGAAACTCGCTCCTTGGTATAATGACCACACACGTGCTTTAAAACAAACCACTCGAAAATTCGAACGTAAATGGCGCCAAACTAAATTGATAGTATTCAAAATAGCTTGGAAGGAGAGCATCCTGAACTATAAAAAAGCTCTCAGTGATGCTAGATCAACGTATCTCTCCACTCTTATAGAAAATAACAAAAACAACCCGAGATTTTTATTTAATACCGTAGCTAACTTAACTAAAAACAAGACCACTGCAGAAATCTCCACAACAACATCATGCAGTAGTGAGGATTTCATGAACTTTTTCAATAATAAAATCATAAATATTAGGCAAAAAATTCAGGCTTTGAAAACAGACAATTTAAATAATTCAGATGATCTAACCACATCACATCAGAACTTAGAACACTTTACTCCCCTTGAAGCGAGGGAACTAATTTCACTCATCTCTTCTTCAAAATTGTCAACCTGTATATTAGATCCTATACCGACACATTTTCTCAAACAGATTACCAGCAATAATAGAACCCCTGTTGAAAGTAATTAACTGTTCACTCAGTAGTGGGTATGTCCCCAAATCCTTTAAATTAGCCGTTATTAAACCGCTAATCAAGAAACCTGACCTTGACCCCTGTCTGCTTTCTAATTAGAGGCCGATATCAAACCTTCCCTTTATCTCCAAGATTTTGGAAAAGGTAGTATCACAGCAGCTATGTTCACATCTACACAGAAATAGCATAAATGAACTGTATCAGTCAGGATTTAGGCCTCATCACAGCACAGAGACAGCACTTGTTAAAGTAGTAAACGACCTCCTATGGGCCTCTGATCAGGGTTGCGTCACTATACTTGTGTTACTGGACCTCAGTGCAGCTTTTGACACCATTGATCATAGTATTCTCCTTCACAGATTAGAAAAGGTAGTAGGAATTAAGGGAACTGCCCTCTTGTGGCTCAGATCCTATTTGACTGATCGTTATCAGTTTGTAGATTTAGATGGTGACCATTCCTCATGTTCTCAAGTGGCGTTTGGTGTTCCACAGGGCTCAGTTTTAGGCCCACTGCTTTTTTCCCTTTACATGCTTCCTCTGGGCAACATAATTCGTAAACATGGTATTAGTTTTCATTGTTATGCTGATGACACACAATTATATGTCTCAGCAAAACCAGATGAGAAAAACCAGTTTGCTAAAATCGAGCAGTGTGTGCAGGATATACGAGATTGGATGTTAATTAATTTTCTTCTGCTTAATCCTGATAAGACAGAAGTTCTGGTCATAGGACCACAAGTAGCTAGAACTAAGCTTTCTGATCACACTGTAACTTTAGATGGCCTTTCTGTTCCATCAAGTGCAACAGTAAAAGACCTCGGTGTGATTATAGATTCCAGCCTTTCGTTTGAAGCTCATGTAGATAATATCACCAGAATAGCTTTCTTTCACCTTAGAAATATTGCCAAGATAAGAAACATATTGTCACTAAATGATGCAGAAAAACTAGTTCATCCTTTTATCACGTCTAGGTTGGACTATTGTAACGCCTTACTGTCTGGTTGTTCAATTAGGTGTATAAACAAGCTTCAGTTAGTACAGAATGCAGCAGCGAGAGTCCTCACTAAAACCAGAAGATATGAGCACATCACCCCTATCTTATCTACACTGCATTGGCTCCCTGTGAAATTTCGCATCGATTTTAAGATACTACTTTTGACATTTAAAGCACTAAATGGTCTCGCGCCACAGTATTTGAGTGAACTGTTAGTGTCTTACGATCCGCCACGCCTACTTCGATCAAAGAATGCAGGCTGCCTGTCAGTACCACGTAGTATTAAAACTACAGCAGGGGGCAGAGCTTTTTCTTACAAAGCCCCAAAGTTATGGAATAGTCTTCCTATTAATGTTCGGGACTCAGACACAGTCTCAGTGTTTAAGTCTAGGCTAAAAACCTATTTATTTAGCCAAGCATTTTTGTAAATAGATTAACCTTAGGTAAAGGAGCAGACCTGGGGGACTCATAGACGTAGAGTATTCTGGTGAACTGGTATGTTTAGATGCTGTCCTCCCCACTCTCATTGATCACTCAGGTTTGTTGACGGTGAGGTGATTGGTTGCTTTACATCTCAGGGAGCCCTCATGTTTGTGTTTCCTTCTGGCTCTCCCTTTTAGTTATGCTGTTATAGTTAGTCCTGCCGGAGTCTCTGCTTGCACTTTGCACTAAATATACATTCACCTATACATGCTGACTGTGACCATACCTAACTGCCATCTCTCCTTATTTTCTGTTCTCTCCTTTTCTGCTCTCTTCTCTCTCTCTCTCCCCCTCTTCTTTCCCTCTCTCTATCTCTCTGTCGAGCTATACATGTTTCGCTCCTGAGTTGCCAGTGATCCAGACCCCTCTGCCCTCTGGAGCCGTCTAACCCATCCTGGAGTCCTGCTTCTGGTTGGAGATCTCGTCGCATGGATGCCCCGTGTGGTCTGCCTGGATTCGTATGGTGTCTGGGGATGGTTTCCATGAAGACTCTCCTGTCATCGAGTGATGCTCTGGGGACCTGTGACTTCAGTTGTTCGATAACTCAGGACCGGAATCCCCTACAGTCTACCTGAGCCTCCGGGAACAAACTGGACTCCTTTTAATTTTAAAACATCTCTTGTTATACTGAACTTCCAGTCTTACACATTATTATGCTGAGCAATTCCTGCTATCCGTTATCACCCAGATGAGGATGGGTTCCCTGTTGAGTCTGGTTCCTCTCAAGGTTTCTTCCTATTACCATCTCAGGGAGTTTTTCCTTGCCACCGTCGCCCTCGGCTTGCTCATCGGGGACAATCTTGTCATTTTGATTCATATACATTGCATAAAAACTTACTTCTTTTTATTGTGTAAAGCTGCTTTGCGACAATGTCAATTGTTAAAAGCGCTATATAAATAAAATTGACTTGACTTGACTTATGGTTTTAACTGATTTGTGTATAGCCTCTCACTACGTTGTCTGTCTCATTGCAAATACACAATTGCACCAGTGGGCCCAGTTTTCATAATCTCACCTAGGGCCTCACAACCCCACAGACCGGCACTGTGAATAAGCGTTTCTTTATTATAGTATGCCAAATAATGTAGTACTCAGGGGGCGGGTACTGTAATCACACATGGTTGTTTTACAGTGAGACAGTAAAACAACAATGGCAACGATTTCTGTAAAAGAGGAAGGCAAACCTAGAAGTACACATGTTGTGAAGTGAAAGGTCTTCATGCATTTGCTTCTGAGGCTGAGACTTAATATAATTACCAGCGCATCAGTATAAGAACCAGCAATTATATGGAAATCAACACACAAAGTGACTGCATTTCGGTGTGTTACAGCTGCAACATAACGTTAAAAAGTGAAAAACAATGCTATGGGGACTTGCATTCACTCTTGCATATCCAGAATTGTCGATATTTGGTATACTAGAAAACAGTTACAGTAATTCAGCTTGTGGTTTTATCCACTTTTCTAATATTTATGGTGTGATCACTGTATAGACCTGTGACATGACATTTGTTTTCTTTATTTATATTTAATAATCTGTACACAGTGCTGTACACAACTATACAAAAACAAACTATAATTTGCTATTTTAGTAGAGTTTTTTTTTTTTTTTTACAGTTAATTTTTTACTCCCAGGCTAAAGGTGTGTCAACAGTTAGTCACATTTTCTTGTGACTAAGAACTGGTATTCTTTTTTTTTTCTAAAATTCTTTTTGCCAACAGTCTCTTGAGTTGTGCTGCAATCTTTACATTCTCTGTCATCAAAAGACTGCATAACTCCACTCCAAATATATTACTGTTTTGCAAGAAAAATAATATTAGCAAGCATAATAATAGTTATAATAATTGATAATAATAATACTAATAATAATAGATAGTGGATACTAGATAATAATAATCTTATGCAAGTAGCTGTCAGACAGCAAGTCTGTATTTCCTGCACAGTTATTTTCCGACGATCGGTAATTAAACCCGCTTGCTTTAGTTTTTCAGTCTCAGAGCTCTGTATAGCAGATGGGTCTTCATTATATGCTAATAGCCATGGGGGAAAAAACACTGAATGGCCCGTACGGGGATCGAACCCGCGACCTTGGCGTTATTAGCACCACGCTCTAACCAACTGAGCTAACCGGCCGACCGAAGAAGCTCGACATACTATAATAAAAAAAATATTATAAATATAAAAAATATGATTTCATAAAGAAATATGTTTTAGCATCATGGCGGCAGTCGCGTGAATAGCACGTTTCATATCTGTCGCGCGTTGGTGCTCTACATTTTTTTTCCAGAAAGCTTGTCATGTGACGGGCATGGTCGTGTAGAAGGGGGCGTGGCAGTTTTTAATGTCGGCCGGTTAGCTCAGTTGGTTAGAGCGTGGTGCTAATAACGCCAAGGTCGCGGGTTCGATCCCCGTACGGGCCAAGTGGAGTTTTTTTTTAACTATGATGTGTCTGCTGCACGTAGATAGGACTGGGACTGAACTACACTTCCTCATGCAGGGCTTTGTCAACCTTTCTACCACCTGAGTTAAATCCTCTCAACTCTGGCTAGCTGTCAGTCACTCATAAGATTATTTTCCTGTAAGACAGTATCTGGACCCCTGTGCAAAAGCCCTCACTGTAGGCCTCTTGTTGGAGTTGTGCAGAGACAGTTAAAAGTGCTCCACAACTGACACTGAAATATTATTAGTATTTTATTGAGCACATTTTGGACAGAGAAAGCATACGTTCGAAGGAGGAAGTCATCTATGATACAAAACCAACAATTATATTTTTTACCAAAAAAAAAATTACACACTTGATGCTCTTGTCAGCACCTTTTTTTTTTTTTATTCTTATTCATCCTGTGCATTTTGTATGGACTAAACCTATCACTAAGACAACTTGTGATGGATCAGTGGTGAAGATTAAGGCTTTCAGAAGTACATGTCCACTTAGAGTCATTTCCTAGCTGAGTCTTTGTGGGAAGAAAAGTCAGAGGGACTAAAGCGGTGAGGGACTATTAGGATCAACCCTGACAGAGAAAAAAAAAAATCCACTATGTTAATAGCATTGGAGATGTGGTGTGGTGTTTAACTATAAATGAGCCTCCCTCTTTGCAAAACCACGGGATCATAATGACAACACAGTAGCTTTCTGGACAGACCATTCTGACGATTTGAAAGCAGAGTAAAGAAAGTCAAAGCGTATATACTTACCAATCCAAGCCAGTTAGTTGGAACCAATGAAGGCTTTTAAATGAGAGGTGAAACGTCTTCAAGAACCTCAATCTAGTCCCACATATCCCAGGAAGTTCAGGCAGGGCACAGGCACACACACCTACACCCCATGACTTAAACTCATGGCACATGTGTAAACATAAATCATTTAATATTTTTGATATTTCAATGCTATATTGTGTATTTGACTATTCAAATTAAAAAATTTTTTTTCAAATTCAAATTTTATTTGTCACATACACAATCCTACACAGTACGATATGCAGTGAAATGCTTAGGCAACTGCCCTGACCTAAGAGAATAAAATTAAATAAAATATAAAATATAGAATATAAAATGTAAAATGTGGAATATAAAATGTAATATATGTAATATATATGTAAGCTGTATTTGTTCCTAATTTGTGTCAAAGGCCAAACTTCTTTTATGAGCTCCTGGATCAATCACTGCTGGGCTCATGTGTGGATAATGGCTCTCACCATTCTCGCAATTCTAAATAATATTGATGATCGCATCTGATTTAAATGATCTCAGCTACTGCTAGTTTTGCGAGTGAAATTAGTTTGCTGTAATTAATCTAACTGCAATATCCTTTCTCATGGCACCCCTTCCAAGCAAACTATACTTGTAATCTAACTTCAATAGGAAAAAAAATCCTACCGCAGTTAAATCCTCTCTGTTTTTCTATTCCATCCTACCTTTTTATTTAAGGTCACGAACAGTCATACAGTATTAGCATTTCACTGCATACTGTGTATGATCATGTATGTAACAAATGAATTTGAATTTGAATTTGATTTGCTGCTGATTAATGTCAGTAATCTCTGGGTCTCTGTAGTCCTCTTTTACAATTCTTGAAAATGCAGCAGAGGTGAAGCGGAGTCAGGCCCACGTTTCTACTTTTTCAAAGTAACAAAAAACAACAAAATTCTGAATTCTGATGGCAAAATGTTGCATCAGACCAAATGTAAAGACTTTACTGCAGCAGGCTGAATATGTATGCAATTCAAATTATTAAGTGTGTACAAAACAGGACAAGATGGAAAAAGAATAGCTTCAAGGAGGCTGAACACTTCTGCCAGCTTTAATGGATGGAAAGATACAATTCTTTACAAAATGCTGTACGGTATCAGCCATGTCTAGTTTTTAACAAATTGCAACAGGTTGCAGAAAGTCCAAAGCCTGGCACCTTTTATTTTTATTAGGATAATATTCCTTACACCAGCTGCAATGGCAAAAATACCAATACATAAACTTACGCCCATGTTAGCGCTGTGTGTAAATGTATGGTACAGTATATATAGATATACAGTACGATGAAAGAATGATTGATCTACATTTCCATGTACCGTATTGAATATTTTATCCTGTTGAAGCTACTGCATTACTCCACTAGTGAAAGTGTGTGTGTGTGTGAATATGTAGGTAAAAATACCATTAATATTGTGTCTCTGTGGAGATTTATGCTATAGAGATATACTTTACCACTCTACGTACCAAATAAGATTCGGGGGTAAAGGTGGGAATGGTTGTGTCCATTCTCGCAGAAGTTTCAGCTATGTTGGTTGGACCCCCTGCTCTGAGCTGACAGTAAATACTGGGATTTCTATATATGGTGTAGATGCCAAAATGTCCTAGATTTTACCTCTACAGTTGTGGCTAAGGTTTTCTGACACGGGTCCCGCAGGATCTGCCAGGTAAAATGCAGAGTAGCCTGGTGACGAGTGGACATGGTTATTGTAGCCAAGGACCAATTCAAGTACTTACACTTTGGAGTGCATGGTCTTGAGGATGATATGGACATGTTTGGATCCTCCATGGATTTTGCAGTTCCTTGATACAATTGGCCTAAAGGCAGTATTAGAAGACCAACCAGTGTTTCAGTAGAGCGTTGGCTGTTTTGAACTTGGTGGAAACGTGTGGGGAACCTGTGTCCTTGTCCAAATACTTGGCAAAAGACCTGACAGTATTTTCATTTATCTTGTGCATTTTAAATCGTCAAAGGAAACTTGTGATGGATCATTTCATGATGTTAAAGGCTTTCAGAGACATGTGTGTCCACTCAGAGCCATTTACCAGCCAAGTGGGCAGATAAAAAGACAGGAAAAAAACGTACTACTATGTTAAAAGCATTGGAAATGCTTTGGTGTTTGCGGTGTGGCGATGTGTTTGTCTGTAAATGGCATCATTAGAACATCAGAAGCATGTTAGTCAAGGCAGGGAGAAGCGAAGTAGTGATACAAGACTCAGAATTCATCCAGTTCTTAAAATGATAAACTCTAAACATTATTAAGTGGATAACAGTAGAAAATCACATGTAAAAGGTGAGAATTTTTATATTTCATATTCTGCAGCAGCATAACACAGGGTTTTTATACAATATCAGTTTGTACATAAAGACTAAATCCATTTATATATATATATATATATATATATATATATATATATATATATAAATAGTTATAAAATAAATAAATAGTTATAAATAAATAAATAGTGCCTGTCCTGTCTTTCTTTTACGGCATGTCTCCTTGGTGCCAGCATTTTATAGTTAGGGTTGGATTATAAAAGGGCAATAATAGATTACATTAATGTTACTGGAATTTACTGCACTGGATAAACCTTTTAACATCAACATAGTCCCAATAAACTAGAACCATGCCATCCCTAATATGAAATTGACCTACTGTATTTCTATGGATTAAAGTATATTATGTATGACTTATTTTGTCATTAGGACTTTCACATATGGCTTCTTAAAAAAATACTAATCTAACCATGCTCTTGGAGGTCAGCTTCAATTTGAACCTGACCCCCCCTAATGGTAATTACAAAAATCAGTTTTATTTTAAAAGCATTCACTATAAAGATCTATAAAGTTCAAACTGCATTATATACAGTACTGTGCAAAAGTCTTAGGTCCCATATTATCTGTAGTTAAAATTAGGTTAGGTTTTACTGAGCATGCTGGAGAATATGAGTTCTTTTGGTGACTTCGTCACACTCGTTCCTTTCTATTTTCATGCAAAACCCAGGAGTCGACATTATTGATTTTTTTTTTCTCTTCTGAAAACTGGTCTGTCTTGTAATATGTCGCTTTCTTTACAGGCATGCAAATATTCTTCTGTAATGTTATTTATTCATTAATTGTAGTGTATCTTTGTAGGGAATGGTCTTGTACATAATAATGCAGACATAATAAACTTATATAACAAAATTTGTACTACAGATAATATGGCGCCTAAGACTTTTGCACAATACAGTGTGTGTGTGTGTGTGTGTGTGTGTGTGTGTGTGTGTGTGTGTGTGTGTGTGTGTGTGAGCCAATGTGAGGAAAATAGACTTAAAGATATTTATACAGATATAAACAAAATATAAGAATAATTTTACATGGGAAAAAAATCTATTTCGAGACACATTATCTCCTAGAGTGATGTAGAGTAGAGTAGCTGAGGTTGAGGATCTGTCATGCTGACAGTTTTTTATGCCCTTGGAAAACGGAAGAATCTATTATTCCCTTATCGATGTCCCAAATGTAATTTCATACAGAACATTATTTTATTGCTTAGGTCTCTTGCTTACTTTTGCTTTCAAAAGATTACCCTAATAAACAGTTCATTCCGTATGTGAATACTGTATTGTTCCTTACGAGGTTACTTCTTTGCTGGGGTATGCGGGTGCTTTTCTTCCATTTTAAATAAAGTGAAACCACTTTGGTCGAATCTCTCAGGATTTCCTATGGCACTTTACTCCCTGGCTTTCCTTACACAAACAGGACCAATCTAATACAATGCTTTTTCCAGCTGAAACACAGTTATTTGGCGTCTGTTCAGTGGCATCTGACATCTTCACACAGGAAGCTATTGATTATCTTTTCCCAACAATAATAAATGCCTCTGAGTTTGTGTGGATACACTTTTAAGGAGTGGAAGAGTGGGTGTGCACTTGTGTGAATGAATTTCATAGACATAAATTATGCATTCGTAAATCGACTACAAATTGGATCTTTATGGTTGATAGCGCCACAAAAATATTCTGAGTGGTCTCAGAGCAACTGGTGCTTTTATAATGGAGGGTTAAGGGGAAGATGCTACTTGATAACTTATGAAGCTCAGGCGAGCGGAGAAAGAGAAGGGTGAGGGCGCGAGAGGCAGGACAATAACGACACGCAGTTATCTGACGCTGGAGCAAACCTTGTTCTTTCAAATTCATTCAATTATTTTAAATATATTTTTCTTTTTTTCCTCAGAGATGTCATCACTGCTTAGAGAAGAGATGCAGCGGGTCTTGTTCAGACCAGAAAAACAGAAAATGGTGGAGTTTATAGAGATTGAGGAGGAAAAAAGTGGACGACATTTCCTCTGTGTGTCCGGTAAGACGCCTGGGCTTGCATTCATTTCTATAAATGTGGATAATATTACATTTGTCAATACATGTAAGTGTTCGTGTTTGGTTACATATTTCTTAAAATCAGAATGGAATGATTCTAATGATGCTGCGTGAGCTATTTCATTAGACGCCTAATTCCAGCAAAATATTTGCAGCCTATCTAATTTACAAGCATTAATGCTCCGTTAGTCCAGATCTCTTATTTGCTTAAAGTGTATGATGGTATTTGATGTTTGTTAATGATTAAACCAATTTACAATTATTTGGATATAGAAATAATCTTTTATAGGATTCTACATAAAATAGTTCATCCTAGAACCATAAAGGTTCAAGATTTAACCTCTTTTGCTTCAATTATTATATAATAAATAAGGTGCATAAAATAAAAGGATGTACATTTTGATTAAATTCACTGTCAACGTGTTTAATTATATATTTATCCAAATCCTTCCCAGCCCTGCTGATGAACCCCTGTAGAGTTTGAATTTTAATTCGTAAAGGGAAATAATGTCTGGATCAAACTTGACATTTGTATTTTTGTGCACAGTATCTAAGGACAAACAAGTACTGATCTCAGTGGTGCAGTGTGAAAAAGTGCGTCATATCAAAAATAAGAAATCCCATCGCATCGGACTGGAAGACCAGTATGTGAGGACGGAGATATGGGCTCTCGAGGAGCTGAGGATTCTGGATGGGAGAGACCCTGACATAGTAAGCCGAACTCTTTCTCGACTGGATATCTTAAATTCAGTGCTTTAGGCTCCAGCTGTAAGACGAGGGAAATAGGCTATACTAGACATTTCAGTGGTGAACCAATAACTGGAACACCTTTTAAGGAACTTAAGACACCACTTAAAATACTCAAACACTGGTCAAACAACATACAAACAACTTAAACACAACTCAAACATTGTTCAAACAACTCAAACACTCAACTCAACCACAACGTAAACTACATAGTACAAAACAACTCAAATACTACTCAATATCACAACTCAAATACTACTCAATATCACAACTCAAATACCACTCAATATCACAACTCAAAACTACTCAATATCACAACTCAGATATTACTCAATATCACAACTCAAATATTACTCAATATCACAACTCAGATACTACTCAATATCACAACTCAAATACCACTCAATATCAGAACACAAATACCACTCAATATCAGAGCTCAAATACCACTCAATATCACAACTCAAATACTACTCAATATCACAACTCACATACCACTCAATATCACAACTCAAATACCACTCAAAATCACAACTCAAATACCACTCAAAATCACAACTCAAATACCACTCAAAATCACAACTAAAAAACCACTCAAAATCACATCTCAAATACCACTCAATATCACAACTCAAATACCACTCAATATCACAACTCAAATACCACTCAATATCAGAACTCAAATATCACTCAATATCAATATCAGAACTCAAATATCACTCAATATCACAACTCAAATACTACTCAATATCACAACTCAAATACTACTCAATATCAGAACTCAAATACTACTCAATATCACAACTCAAAACTACTCAATATCACAACTCAGATATTACTCAATATCACAACTCAAATATTACTCAATATCACAACTCAGATACTACTCAATATCACAACTCAAATACCACTCAATATCAGAACACAAATACCACTCAATATCAGAGCTCAAATACCACTCAATATCAGAACTCAAATACTACTCAATATCACAACTCACATACCACTCAATATCACAACTCAAATACCACTCAAAATCACAACTCAAAAACCACTCAAAATCACATCTCAAATACCACTCAATATCACAACTCAAATACCACTCAATATCAAAACTCAAATACCACTCAATATCAGAACTCAAATATCACTCAATATCAATATCAGAACTCAAATATCACTCAATATCACAACTCAAATACTACTCAATATCACAACTCAAATACCACTCAATATCAGAACTCAAATACCACTCAATATCACAACTCAAATACCACTCAATATCACAACTCAAATACCACTCAATATCAAAACTCAAATACTACTCAATATCACAACTCAAATACTACTCAATATCACATCTCAAATACTACTCAATATCAGAACTCAAATACTACTCAATATCAGAACTCAAATACTACTCAATATCACAACTCAAATACCACTCAATATCACAACTCAGATACCACTCAATATCACAACTCAAATACTATTCAATATCACATCTCAAATACTACTCAATATCAGAACTCCAATACTACTCAATATCAGAACTCAAATACCACTCAATATCACATCTCAAATACTACTCAATATAACTTCTCAGATACTGCTCAATGTCACAACTCAAATACCACTCAATATCACTTTTCAGATACCACTCAATATCAGAACTCAAATACTACTCAATATCACATCTCAAATACTACTCAATATCACAACTCAAATACTACTCAATATCGCAACTCAAATACTACTCAATATCACAACTCAAATACTACTCAATATCACATATCAAATACTACTCAATATCAGAACTCAAATACTACTCAATATCACATCTCAAATACCACTCAATATCAGAACTCAAATACCACTCAATATCACAAGTCAAATACCACTCAATATCACTTCTCAGATACTGCTCAATATCACATCTCAAATACTACTCAATATCAGAACTCAAATACTACTCAATATCACAACTCAAAAACCACTCAATATCACAACTCAAATACCACTCAATATCACAACTCAAATACCACTCAATATCACAACTCAAATACCACTCAATATCACAACTCAAATACTACTCAATATCACATCTCAAATACTACTCAATATCACAACTCAAATACTACTCAATATCACATCTCAAATACTACTCAATATCACAACTCAAATACTACTTAAAGAATGAAAGCACTCAAAACAGCACAAACCACTCAAATAAGTTGTTTAGACAAAGCATTTAATCACCATTTAAATAACTCAAATATTACAATTCCATAACACCACCTACATTATATAACATACTTGCGACTCAAAACAACTTAAATGCCACTCAAATAGCACAACAACTCAAACACGTTTTATATCACCTCAAAAACTGTTTAAAAAACACTCAAAAGCTCAAACACCATGCAGAAAACAGCACCTGTTAAACAACTCAAACAACTGAAGCTCCAATCAAACTTCTTAAACAACCTTCAAACTACTCGAACACCTCATCTACATCAAACATAACAACACAAGCACAACAACTTCAACAACTGAATTAACACAAATACCACAACAAAGCCACTGAACTTCAAAGACAGCTCAAACTACTGTAAGTTGAATCTATTCACTTAAATGTACTGTAGTTCATTGATCATCAAATATTTTTCTAAAATCTCCAATAAGATTGGAAATTGGCAAGATAAAAACGTACTAAAAACCTAATACTAATAAATGTAATACAAAATGTAAAGCTCTGGTCATGTTTGTTTGTACTTTATATGCAGATCTTTATGGTAAAGGGTAGCTATGTAGCTAATCTTAATGCTAATTGATTACGGTCTATAAACAACGTACTATAAGGTTAAAAAAAATAAAACGAAACGAGTGATTTTAAAACAGTCTACCAATTTTTTCAAATTGTTCAAATTTGACAACCAGCAATTTTCTCATGTTTCATAGACAGTTCCATAATTTTCTTTTGATACTGTAAAGCTGCTTTGCGACAATGATCATTGTTAAAAGTGTTATATAAATAAAATTTAATTAAGTTAAATTGAATTAAATGGATTTGGCTGAATAATATACTGGTGTTAAAACACATTTCATATCATCATTAACATACATAACATACATTAAATACCGGTATGTATTTTTGTGTTACAGTGTATTTCATATTTTTTTATTTTCATTTTTATTTAGGTTATCGTTTAATATATTATTTACAAATAACAAATGCACAAATTGTTCCTGCATAAGTACGCAATGCTGTGTGTGTGAATTATTGGTGGTTCTCTAACTTTTGCTCTATTAAATTGGTCACTACTGTTTTTCCATTAAAAAAAAAACATTTAATGGTGCTTTGGAGAAAATGAAAATTTTTTATAACTGAACTTTGATGATCGTCCTACAGAACTTTGTCTTTGACTTTCTACAACTTCTAGGTTTTCATCATGCTGTTTGTTTACAGTGTATTTATATTGGAATGAATGCAATTGCAAATAATTGAACTGTAATTAACTAATTATATGATAACTGATGGTAACTGTTTTGAATGAAGCTAATTTAGGGGTTTCATAGCAGTGGGGTGAATACTTAAGAAATTATTTAACTTTAAAAGTTTTATTCATAAAGTACTGCATACTGTATATGGAGACTTTCTTTGCAAATCCTGGGATATTTTATGTAAATTTCTAACATGGAATCCTATTCATTATTAATAATTAAGTGATTTTAACTTATAGATTGTGAGACTACAAAATGAAGGAAGGTTTGAAGTTCTCTATTCTAATTTTTTATTATAGTTAATTAAGTATGTGATAAATAAAAATATGTATAAATATGTTAAAATATTATATACAGTAAGTAAAATATAACATAGCAAAAGCACTTAATCATTCAGTAATTTAGCAGGCACTCTTATCCAGAGCAACTTCTACAAAACAGTTAAAGGCTCAACCTTCACACCTTTTCTTTCTCTAAATCATTAGGATTTACTCCAGGACAACTTCACCCTGAAGGACATAACATATTTTTAAAAAGGTTTGAGATGCATTTAGTGATTCTGGTGCAAATTCCTTTATTGGTGCTCTCTATTTTCATTAATTCTGTAAGGAATTATTGAATTTGTGTTGCTCGGGCATCATAGTAGACCACTGCTATAGTAGTTATAATGATGTTCAATAAAATTAAATAAGAAAATCAACAATCAACAAAAAACGGTCAGGTCTTAACACTAAAACACAAAAGATCAAATGCTTGTTTTCTTATTTGCAGTTTTGCAATGTTCAATGTCATATTAATGAGAAATACAATATGGAAACAACGGACACGGCAAACACTGAACTAAAAGTTTAGAAAGGATTAAATAGCTTACATTGTGCGTAAAATTATGTCAACTAACAAAATCGACTCTTTTTTTTTTTTAATACTAAATAAATTACTTTTCACTGTTTTCCTTTTCTTCTCTTACAGGATGATCCCTGCTTTCTGATGCACTTCGACAAGGTGCGTCCCGTGAAGGCAATAAACTGTGCTGCAAAGTATTGTCTGGCCCGCTGTCTGGTTGCTCTTAGTGACTCACATCAGCACACTGAATTACATCTTCGAAACTTTGACTGGACATACATTAAGCCGACGTCCATATACTCGAACAGAGGTGACTGCATGGTTCTAATGCGGATCTGCTTCTATGCCTTCAACCTGGTGTGTCTCTCCTTGTGTCCCGTGCCTTTGTAAATAAGGTTTTGAAAGTTTGGACTCTTGCTCCGGACAGCTCACCAATAACATGGACAAATCCATCATCGGAATGCGAACTTGTGAAAGTGATTATCAAGTCTCCTACTGGGCAAACCCTTCATATGGTGGAATAAAAAAAAATGCCAGGCTTTAATGAACTAAAACACATTCCCTTTTGCACATATGTCAAAAGTTCTAGCATTGCACAGACACCATACAGGAATTCTAATTCCACTGAGACGAACAACGACACAGTGTTAGTCTAAACGCAACTGCAGTGTATTGATTTCCTTTACATTTACCTGAACGTACGTGTCATAAATAAAATATAAAACATAATAAATATCTCCATGGAAACTTTGCTTATACTCGCCTTTATTTACATTACAATCAGCCATTTTGTTGAACTGGCTCCTTATAATTATCGTCATATCCAGAAAGCCTAGATTCCTATGTTTGGAAAATGAATCAATTCTACACTATATTCTTGAATTATATTCATACTTGCTTAAATTAGATGTGTCAGAGCATGTTATAGATCGCAAAACCCCATTTTAGCCAACCCAATTTGTTGTCTTTTTTTGGCTGTTTGCCAAACTGTTAAATCCAGCCACAGAGTCTTCTTGTGGGTTTTTCCAGACCACAGAATAAACGACTAATATATTGATCTGAGTGGAGTGAATCATGCAGTTACTATATTAACTGAGGCAAAACCCTTAATACAAAAACTCAAATATAGCATTGCTATTCTCAGTAAAGAAATAAGTACATAAGTAATGTCTTTATCAGTTGTATTAATTAATTAATGCAAAAGTGTACCTGGTACAATTTTTGGATATACAAAGATATAGTCAAAAAAATTTCCGCATTCTTCATCTAGGCATTTGGCAGACGCCCTTATCCAAGGTGACTTACATTTTTATCTCACTATACATCTGAGCAATTCAGGGCCTTGCTCAAGGGTCCAACAGTGGCAACTTGATGGTTGTGGGGTTTGAACCTGGGATCTTCTGAACCATAGACCAACATTTTAACCACTGAACCACCCCTGTGCTCCATCTGCAGAATTTATTTTAATTAACTTTTAGAAAAGACAAAGACATCATTTGTCAACATCTAATCTCATTACCTTTCAATATATTTTGTCCATCGGTCAACAAGCTTTTCCAACAATATTTTTATTGATTTTAAACAGGGATATAACAGGGTAAACATGCAACGTTCCAATACACATTTTATAGCCCCCTTATAAAACCCTAAACCACCCACCCCACCCCTTCCTGACTCCAAGCCAGTTATACATGTATGGGAAAGGCTAGGCACCAGGCATATTTAAAAAAGGAGAAAAATGGAAAAAAAATAATAAATGAGCTGGAAGTTTTTGGTTCTGCGTGCAAAAAAGATTAAATAAATAAATATTAAATAGGAAAGGAATCAAACTATAAATGTATATGAAAAAAGCGAAGGAAGGGCCCCCACACCTGTTGAAATTTCAAGTCCGAATGGCGAATTGAGTAGTGAATCTTCTCCAGGGATAAACAGGACATAATATCTCTGAGCCACTGAGCGTGAGTGGGTGAGGTGGCATCCTTCCACTTGAATAAAAGAGAACTTCTGGCCAGGAGTGTCGCAAAAGACAACAAACGCTGTTTAGCTGGAGTTAGACGCTTATCTTCCTCTCCAGTGATACCAAAAAGAGCAATCAGAGGGTCTGGTTCAAGATTGCATTTCAATATGTACGACAAGGTTTTAAAGACATCCCTCCAGAATTTTTCCAAATTCGGGCATGTCCAGTACATATGAATAAGAGACGCCTCTCCGCTTTTACATTTATCACAACAAGGATCAACGTCTGGGTAGAAACGGGAAAGCTTGAGTTTGGAGAAATGAGCCCTGTGTACAACCTTAAACTGTAATAAAGAGTGCCGGGCGCATAAAGAGGTTGAGTTGACAAGCTTGAGAATTGAATTCCAAGTGTCGTCTGACAGTGTCAAATTTAGGCCTTTCTCCCAAGCAGTTTTGATTTTACTCAAAGAGGTGTGACTCAAACCCATCAGTCCACCATAAATAGTGGATACTAGGCCTTTACGCAGTGGGGACAAACAGAGGAGATTATCTATAATATTTGCATCAGGAGCCTCAGGGAAATTTGGTATTGATGAGCTAATGAAGTGTCTTACTTGCAGATATCTGAAAAAATGAGAATTAGGTAAGTTAAACCTCTCAGAAAGCTGTTCGAATGACGCAAACCTATGATCGACAAACAAATCTTTGCAAAACTTAATGCCCTTACTGTACCATTCCTGAAACACTGAATCATGTAAAGAAGGTTGGAAGAGATGGTTAGAGACGATAGGACTGGAGAGAGAAAAGCCCAGAAGACCGCTGTGCTTTCTGAACTGAGCCCATATTCTCAAGGTATGCCTGGTCAACAAGCTTTTGCGTTCAAAAATGTTTTAGGCTGAGCTGCGATCCCACATTTTTTTTTCTGATTCTTCATCAGAAGTGAATCTTCGTCTTCATAGTTCTGCTTTCTGCTTTTAGCGAGCTCAGGAACTATAGGGATGATGCTTGCATCATCAGACAAGATCGCAGCAACATTGGATAGCAGTCCGCTGCATTTAATCTTAAGTTTAGGCTTCAGCTCTTGAATACGCATCTCACTGTGACGACTACTGTTGATTGTTGAACCTCATAATGTTCCAGTACTGGTCCTTGAGAAAATCTATTTTCTTGGAGCATTTTTCTTGGTCGGTGATTGGGGATGTTTCCATTCCATACTCAACAAAGCAAATCACTGCACGCTGCTCTGCTGTCGTGCAAATCACAACTGGGGCATGCATTTTGATCACCTCACAGTTACAAATGAATTGACGTAACACGTTCACACCTGCAAAACAGTGACTTGGAAGACAGTAGCCTCAAACGGAGATCGCTAATAAGTGCGGCCAATACATATTTTAATAGAACCGGAGTGTGGATAATTTTTGACTCACCCTCATATTTAAATAAAGAACAATTTTAAATAAATGCTTTGAGCCACACATAAAGAAACACGCTTGTATAAAAAAGGCAAACTTTAAAGGCTGTATATTATATAATATACTGGTTAAGGAAATGATAAATTTCCATACATTTAAAAGGACCTACAGTACAAGTGATCCAAAGTGTAGCTGATTCTATAATGTATTCTATGATGTAACTGCTTCTACAGTTTATTTTGGTCCTGAAATAAATCATATAATATTCCCGATGTACTGTATATGCTGTGGTGTTTCTGAAATACAACATTATAGTAAAAGAAGCTTCATAATCTTTGTTATACTGTTTTTTATCTGGTCACCCAGTGGCAAATAGTTTAGGATAAAGACATACTGTATAAAACTTCCTTCATTCATGAGATTTTAAAATGCATCACTGTTGGGAACTCCATATAAAACAACAACAATGATGAATTAATCATCTTCCCAGATTGTTCACATCCATTAAAGGACATTGCCATCTTCCAAATCTAAGGAGGATCAGAAAGAGGAGGATAATTAAGAGTCTGTGTTCTGTATAGACCAATGTTGGAAGAGGGTCAAGGATTTGCACATTATTATAATTAATAATATATATACATATATATAATATATATTAATAATTGACCTTCGCTTCAGTAGTATGAGAAGGTTACATTTGTTTTAAAATTTAATGACCCTTTCTGGGAAATACCACACACACAAAGGTGTTTGTCTTCAGAAACATAGACAACAAGGCGATGAAATGCATGAATGAATGAATGAAATACTAGAAATCTAAAATATACTGTATATATTGTAAAATATATTGTATGTTGATATTGAAATACTAGAATCTAAACTATATTATCAATTTAAGTTTCAATTAGTCATATACTTTCTTAAAGTATGGATATGTTTATTTTAAAGTAAAAAAAATAAAAGAGTTTGTATAAATAGTTAAAAGGTTAAAGTGTAAAAAAAGCTGATCAGCTCTAATCTAATCAGTGATATTATTATTATTATTATTATTTCAGTTTGAAGCTCGCGTACATGTCTGTCTGTCTTTCTGTACGACAGAACTTTTTGCCTAACTTATTAATACAAAGAAATCAAATACACTCCCTGATAGTGAATCACAGATGAGAAATCAAAAAAGTTGATCAGATATACAGTAGATTACGGTTTGTTTTAAAACAACTTCAGCGCTGTTATTTTAGCGGTGAAAATATGAACTAATTCCAGTAAAAAAATCTTCAATTCAGCTTTTCTATTTAATATCCATTGGTGCAGGTCTTTGTTTACGTTGACCACATAGCATATTGGTAATTTATTTTAAAGTAGATTACTAAATCTGACACATAACTGTTCATAACGTCACTTTCACTCAACATGTTGATTTCACTTATGGTGGAGGTTAATCTTCAGGCAGATATCAAAGTACTGCAACCGTTTCATTCAGTGCTGTTCAACCAGGTTTGTGTGATTCTGTGACAAAATCTGACTGGATGGGCAGACAGACGGTTGAGATTTTCTGAGATATATTACAGTGGCCGAGAAGTGCAAAACAAAATAACAAAACCGAAAACAAAATAACAAGTTCAAAAACAAAATAACAAAACTGAAAACAAATTAACAAATGGCAAAACAAAATAACTAAATGAAAACAAAATAAAAAATTCAAAAACAAAATAACAAAACTGAAAACAAAATGAAAACATAAACAAAATAACAAAATGAAAACAAAATAAATTCAATAACAAAATAACACATTAAAAAATAAAATAAAATGAAAACACAATAATATATTCAAAAACAAAATAACAAAACTGAAAAAAATAAATAAAAACAAATTAACAGAATGAAATCAAAATAACAAATTCAAAAACAAAATAACAAAACCAAAAAAAATAAAATAAAAATTGAACACAAAATACCAAATCAGAAAACACAACGACAATTCAGTCAAACTAGAAATGGTAGGCATAGTTCGCAAATTAAATTCTTATCGCTGATTGGAAGAGACAGCTTTCACTCAAGACATACACGAAGTATTATCAAGTGAAATTACATTTGGGAATTTGTATCTGGATATGTCGTTGTGTTTTCTGATTTGCTATTTTGTTTTTTAATTTGTTATTTTCTTTTTCTAATTTGTTATTTTGTTTTTGAATTTGTTATTTTGTTTTCATTTTGTTATTTTGTTTTTATTTTGTTTTCAGTTTTGTTATTTTGTTTTTGAATTTGTTATTTTGTTTTAATTTTGTTATTTTGTTTTCATTTAGTTACTTTGTTTTTGTTTTTATTTTGTTTTCAGTTTTGTTATTTTGTTTTTGAATTTGTTATTTTATTTTCATTTTGCTATTTTGTTTTTGAATTTGTTATTTGAATTTGCTACGGCCACCGTAGTTTATAGATTAAATTGAATGAGCGAGTTCTGAGCAATGTACAGACAAACCCTTTCTTTAATTTATATAAAACCCTTTCTTTAATTTATATAACTACAGAAGGAGTGAGTGAACGAGTAAAGGTAGTTGTAAAAGACTGAGTAAGTGAGTTAGTGAGAGAAGGAAGGAAGGGATGACTAAATGACTGAGGAAGAGAGTAAGTAAAAAGCTTGCGAGGGAGGAAATGAACTTTGTAAGTCGCTCTGGATAACAGCGTCTGCCAAATGCCTAACTGTAAATTTGTAGCATGAGTGAGTGACGAATGAAGGTTTATTATTATTATTATTATTATTATTATTATTATTATGTTATTTATTTATTTATTTCGCTTTAAGCATGTGCTTGTAAGAAACGGTAGGTGGCAGTACGCACGTTCAACATGCAACTCACGGAAACACCACTGAAGAAGAACAACGGCCGCTGAGGCTTGTTTGGCGCCGATTTTTAAGTTTGGAGTGAGAGCTCACGCGCGGAGACGAGTCATCCAAGCGCGAGTAAAGAAGTCGTGTTTTTTTGTTGTTGTCGGATTTTTACCGCCTTTGCTTTGGAATACACCGCAACAGGGCTTGTTTCAAGATGTATATAAAGTCTATCATTTTAGAGGGCTTTAAGTCGTACGCGGAGAGGACGGAAATTAACGGCTTCGACCCTCTGTTTAACGCCATCACCGGCCTGAACGGCAGCGGCAAGTCCAACATCCTCGACTCGATCTGTTTCCTCCTGGGAATTTCCAACTTATCACAGGTCAGCAGCGCGTGTCACTGTATCAGGTGCTAAAGTGTGCTCGGAATTGTTTTTTGTTTTGCTAGCTAGCTAACACCTAGCGACTGTGAGGAGAGAGAGAGAGATATCATGGTGAAATCTACTAATTAACACAAGGTCACTTATTCTACATCAGATATAATGTAAAAAAAAAAAAGTTAAGACGAAATAAATTTTAGCACCTAAACATTGCCTAATATGAAGTAATATGGTTAAAATGCCTCTCTTAGACATTATATACTGTATCTAACAGCACTGTTCCTGTTCACATATTTATGACACACCCTCAATGTTCTGTGTTTCCGGTTTGTTTCAGGTGAGAGCATCAAATCTCCAAGACCTGGTATACAAAAATGGACTCGCCGGCATCACTAAAGCCACGGTTTCCATCACTTTCGACAACTCGAACAAGAAACAGAGCCCGCTGGGGTTTGAGACCCACGATGAGATCACCATCACTAGACAAGTACGCTTCTCCTGTGCACACGGACACGTTTAAAGTGGCGATATGTAATCTTTGGTGCGGCACAGATTCAGTGACGAATGTTATTGCAACATGAAAAAAAAAACTCGTAGACAATAAAAATCCAACCTGACAGCTCGGACTTGTTGCTATTCTTATCTGACTTTGCTATTGCTTAAAGTTCTGAAGGAAAAAAATTGCTTACTGCAGCTTTAATGGCAAGATTTTAGTCATTAAATACATAAATTTTCTGTTCTTCATTACAGGTTGTTATAGGCGGGCGAAATAAGTACCTCATTAATGGCGTGAACGCAAATAACATGCGTGTCCAGGATCTCTTCTGCTCTGTTGGGCTGAATGTCAACAATCCACACTTTCTAATTATGCAGGTGATGATTACAATTCTGTTTTGTAATTTTTGTACTAAATTTTTCTTTCTTGTTTTCTTTTAATTTAATCTTATTTATGTTCTAAGATAAGAATGTGGATTGTTTTTTGATGCTTTGTGACTTTGCAGTAAACTGATGTTTCACTATATTTTTAGGGAAGAATAACCAAAGTCTTAAATATGAAACCCCCTGAGGTGAGTATACATATACTGTATGTTTATATACAATATTGTGAAAAAGTATTATTTACTTATTTTATAATTTTTCTTGTATATTTGTCACACTTAAATGATTCAGCTCATCAATTACATTTTTATATTACACAAAGGTCACTGGAGTAAATGCAAAAAAAAAAAAAAGTTTTCATATGATGATTGAATTTATTGGGGGGGGACTGTTTAAACCTACCTGGTCCTGTGCGAAAAAGTAAATGGTATGATGTTTGATCATTATTCATGCTCGAAAACCCACCACTGTGGCTAAATTAAAACAATTCTGTACAAAAGAGTGGCCCTAAATTCCAAGAATGGCACAAGCAGTTATTAGGTTTAGGGGGCAATTACTTTTTCACTTTTTCATTTTTTTTTTTTTTAACCCCTTAACAAACAAAATTATATATTTAAAAACGGCATTTTGGATTTAATTGAGTTGTCCTTGTGTAATATAATTTTTTTATTATTTGAATCATTTGAGTGACAAATAAAATGTTAAAAAAAAAAGGTACAATCAGGGGCAAATATTTCTTTTTTTTTTTTAATGAACTTTGTACATTTTATATATAGATATAGGTGTGTGTATGTATGTATGTATTATTACTATTATAATTATTATCATTATTATTATTTTATTATTCTTTTAATGACTTTATTTTAAAATAAGAGCGTCCTCCGACGTAACACTGGCATCTCTGTGTAGATTCTGGCCATGATTGAAGAGGCTGCTGGTACCAGGATGTACGAGTGCAAGAAGATCAGCGCTCAAAAAACCATCGAGAAGAAAGATGCAAAACTGAAAGAGATTCAAACGGTCTGTCTGCGTTTCTGTATGCACTCATACGAGTGTGCCTGTGTATGCATGTGTTAAAGTTGCGCATCATTTGTTTGTTTGTTGTCTCACCCCCTGTAGATCCTAGATGAGGAGATCACTCCTGCTATGGAGAAACTCAAAGAGGTAACTAAACCTTCGTAGTAGACTTGGGAATGATTAACCCTAATATACAGTGACTTAAAGTAATTATGTCTCCCCCCCTCCCCCTCAGGAACGTGCTTCCTACCTGGAGTACCAGAAGCTGATGCGGGAGATCGAGCACCTGAGCCGGCTCTATGTGGCGTGGCAGTTCGTGTGCGCCGAAGAGACCAAGCTGAAGTCGGCAGAGGACCTGCAGCTGATGCAGAGCTCCATCAGCGAGCTCCAGAGCAGCATGCAGAAGAACGCAGACCGCATCCGCGAGCTCAGCGAAGAGATTAAAGTGCTGGAGAAGAGCAGGGACAAGGTACTGCATGCGAAGTGTAACCATAAATGTTAGAGAAACTTTATCAGCACTGTGTTTATAAGGTTTATTGTTAGTAACTATGAGTGTGTGTGTGTGTGTGTGTGTGTAGGAGGTGGCAGGCGTTCTGAAGGCTCTGGAGGAGACTCTGGCTGAGGCGCAGCGAGTGGACACGAAAGCTCAGAGTGCTCTCGATCTGAAGAAGCAAAACCTTAAGGATGAAACTAAGAAGAGGAAAGAACTTGTGAAGAACATGGAGGAGGTAAAAATCTGTGCTCGATTAGATACAGTTTCTGCTTGTGTTTCTAGTACAATACAGTACCAGTCAATATTTAAAAAAGGAATTCTAGAACAATACTGGATTTTTTCAAAACTTTGAAATAGAATTGCATTACGTAATTAAATAACAATATCAGTTGATATTTTAAGACACAGAGTTCAGCGTTTCTGGAACGTTCTCTTGAACCTACCTCTGCTTCGCAGGAGAAGTTCATTTATAGTTACCAGCCTCAGAAATCACCAATTAATGTTGTTATGAAGGCTTTACAGAGCATATATAGCAGACACATCTCAATATCAACTGCTCAAAGGAGATCAGGGCATATTTTGAGCGCCTTCAGAATTGTTTTACAGTGTAGAAAGAAATAAAAAATCAGGAACGATCATAGAATAAGGGGTGTCCAAACTTTTGATTGGTGATGTAGCTCATATAAAGATCACCATTAGAATCTTGTTTATTTATTTATTTTATTTTAAGACTGCTTTTATGAGGATGAGTCAAAAATTATCCCCTCTCCGCTTATATTAAAACTACTCTTGGCTGCAATGTCTTGTCAGTGCTTTCAGTTTGTCCACTGTCTCCCCAGCCACTACTGTGCAGGCGTGAATGTGTTACATCAGTTCATTTGTATGTGTGTTGCGAGCAAAAATGGATGCTTCAATTGCGATTTGCACGAAAGAAGAGCAGGATGTACAAAGATATTAGGTTTTTTTTTGTGGTCTGAGGGTGAGTCTGGTGCCGGAACAATTCACGGATGAGCATGAACAAAAACGTCTGGATATCTGCAAGCAAAATTTGGTGCGAGACACTAAGGAAGGTGAAAAGTTTTTTTTTTTTAAGAGAATCGTTACTGGTGACTATACATGGATTCATCACTACGAGTCTGAGGGTAAACGCCAGAGTATGGAACGGAAACATTCTCAATCACCGACCGAGAAAAAATTAAAAAGTCAACCATCAGCTGGAAAATTTATCAATGCTTACAGATTTCCGGGATTCTCAAAGGCCAGAAGTATTAGAACATTTTCAGGAAAACGGTTCAACAATCAGCAGTGCTCATTACAGTGAGACGCTTGTTGAAGAGCTGAAGTCTAAACTTCAGATTAAACGCAGAGGACTGATATCCAAGGGTATCGAGATCTCACATTGACGTTGCACGTCGACACTCTGCAAAAACTCAGTCTTGAAGTGTTATAGTCCTGATCTTGCTCTATCAGACTTTCACCTGCACTACGAGGACGAAGATTCACTTCCGATGAAGAAGTAAAGACGGCCGAGCAGTTTTTTAAATGAGAGAATATGAAGGAATGTTGACTGATGGACAAAGTCTATTGAAAAGTAAGGAGATTATGTAAATAAATAAAAAAAAGGTCCTTTCTAAAAGTTAAGTAAAAGAAATTCTACAGCCAGAGTGCTTTTTTTATTTTATTTTTATTGATCTTGTATGTCAGAGAGAGCAGTGTTGCTGGGGTTATGTCAGGATATTTATACAAGCACTTGGCTGGCTTTTAACCCAGCTCATCTTTATCATAGGTAGACATTTGTCAGTATTTGTGAGTTGTGATTTGCATTGACACTTTTTCATCACATGAAATTTTTGCTTCCTCTAGGACAAGAAGGTGTTGTCAGCAAAAGAAGTCGAGGTTGCAAAGATGATGGAGCGGCTCAGCGCTGTGAAGGAGGAGGGGCAGAAGGACGCGGAGGAACTGGAGACGGCCCAGCAGCACTTCAAGGCCGTGTCCGCCGGCCTCTCGGCTAACGAGGACGGTGAGGCGGCGACGCTGGCGGGTCAGATGGTGACCTGCAAAAATGATATGAGCAAAGCGGAGACAGAGGCCAAGCAGGTAACCTCTTCTTCAAAGCGTCTAGGTGGAAAATCTCTATGGGCAATCTTATCAAACAACTTTGTAATTATTAATAATAATAATAATAATGCTTTTGTCACTCAGGCACAAATGAAGCTGAAGCATGCTCAACAAGAGCTGAAAAGCAAGCAGGCTCAGGTGAAGAAGATGGACAGCGGATATAAAAAAGACCAGGACGCTTTTGAGGCTGTGCAGAAGTGCAGAGACAAACTGCAGGCCGACCTCAAGAAACTCAACTACGAAGGTTCTAGTTATAACATGCCATATATATGTGTGTGTGTGTGTGTGTGTTGCTTATGTTGCTTAACAACTGGTGCTTGTAGAGTTTTAAAGCTTTCATGTTTGTGTGTCAGACGGTCGAGAAGAGCATTTGATTGAGCAGAAAAGGCAGCTATCTCGTGAAGTCAACCATATGCGTGAAAAATACGAGTCCTTCATGGGGCAGTTCCCTAACCTGCGCTTTGAATACGCGTGAGTACTTGTACTGTATGTAATGGGAAAATTGATCTTAAATGTCTAGGGGTGACTAAATATCAACAAGCTATTTAAAGACGTTTCTATGATGCATGACGTGGAAGATGATATTATTGTAAGTATCCGATAAAGTGGAATGATTCATGTTGACGTCACATGGTGTGGTTTTTGCAGAGACCCAGAGAAGAACTGGGAACGTAATAAAGTCAAGGGTCTGGTGGCAAACCTCTTTACCGTGACTGATGTGTGTAACGCTACGGCTCTGGAAGTAGTTGCAGGAGGTCGACTCTATAACGTCGTGGTGGACACGGAGGTGAGCTCAAAGTCGATTCTATACGTAGCACGATTTTATAAATATCCTGATTTGATATTACATTTTCCACAATTTTGTTACAATTTTAAACCTTTAAAAAAATTGAGTAATTAAGTGTAGCCCGTTCCTTATTATAATATTTTCCTCACTTAAAAACAAAGAGCAGCATTTAAACAATACATGAGGTACATTTCAGTAAATTAGAATATCATCGAAAAGTTGTTTTAAGTCAGTAATTTGGTTCAAAACATGAAACTTTTTTTTGTCTTTCGGGGTGTTCCCTTTCGGTGGTCGCCAAAGTGAATCATCTGCCTCCACCTAACCCTCTCCTCTGCATCCTCTTCTCTCACACCACACTAACTTCATGTCCTCTCTCACTACATCCATAAATCTCCTCTTTGGTCTTCCTTTAGACCTCCTGCCTGGCAGTTCCAACCTCAGCATCCTTCTACAAATATATTTACAATCTCACCTCTCAACATGTCCAAACCACCTCAATCTGGCCTTTCTGACTTTATCTCCAAAACATCAAACATGGGTCGTCCCTCTGATGGACTCATTCTTGATCCTGTCAATCCTTGACACTCCTAAAGAGAACCTCAACAACTTCAGCTTTGCTACCTCCAGCTCCGCCTCCTGACTTTTCTTCAGTGACACTTCACTGTCTCTAAGCCATCGAGCATCGCTGGTCTCACCACTGTCTTGTACATCTTTACTTTCACTCTCACTGATGCTCTTTTTTATCACATTACACACCTTTCTCCACCCATTCCAACCTTGCTCTGGACCGGGACCCTAAGTACTTAAAGTCCTGCACCTTCTTTAACTCTGCTTTCTGTAGCTCCTGTCTCATTCACACTTATAAACTTATACATTATATGAAACCTTTACACACAAACTGATATATTTCTTTAATGATTATGGGTTACAGCTAATGAAAAGCCAAAATTCATTGAAATAAATAAACCTTTCGAGGATATTCTAATTTATTGAGATGCACCTGTATGAACTGACTTTAAATACAAATTAAATACATTTAACTTACGACACTGGATGAATATATGTAAACAGCTCAGAGTGTACAACCTGTAGGATCTTTTAACTTCTAACGCAGGGCTTCCAGCAAGATTTTCAAATAATTTGTGTGTTTTGAGACTGGTGTAAGTGTGTAATGAGTGAGTCTAAGACTAATTTGCTCAGTGTTTTGGAGAAAAAGAATATTGGAGGCTTTTACCACACACAAATTTTTTTTTGATAATGTAATGCCATAGAAATGTTTCTGTTGTGCCACTCGGAAGCTTCTGTGCTCGGTATAGAATCATTTAATATCTGAGGCTGATCGGCCAATCAAACTGAAAACCAGCCAATTCTGGCCACTGGCTGATCGGCCAATTCACCTCTATTATAAATTTTAAAACTGTGTTTTTACAGTCAGTGTGGCGATATGTGAATCATGATGCATAACTGATTTTATTTATTTTCCCCCCCATCTGTACAAGACCCATTGTGTTTCGTCGCCCCCTTCATATTCCGCAATTATTATTAATTTCAGGTAACTGGAAAGAAACTTTTGGAAAAGGGTGAACTGAAGCGTAGATATACCATCATCCCGCTGAACAAGATCTCTGCACGGACCATTGATGACGGAGTAGTCCGCACTGCTAAAAAACTTGTAAGAATCTTTCAGATAATGATAATGGGTTAAATATTTATTGATTGACTGACTGACTCACACCTGCCTTTATATTTTGTCTAATTTATCAGGTGGGTGAGGACAACGTGCATACAGCTCTGTCGTTGGTGGGTTATGAGTCTGATTTGCGTAAGGCCATGGAGTACGTTTTCGGCACCACGCTGGTGTGCGATACTCTGGACAACGCCAAGAAAGTTGCTTTCGATAAAGGCGTCAGCACCAAAACTGTCACGCTCGGAGGAGATGTGTTTGATCCACAGGGAACGCTGACCGGCGGTGAGGAAATGGAGAAAGTCATGCTGTGTCGATTGAGTGTGAATTTTATGTACTAATGCAGTAAAACGTGTACTGTGTGTGTGTGTGTGTAGGTGCTCGGGCTCAGACAGCCTCTGTGCTTTCAAAGCTGGCTGAAGTGAAAGACGTACAGGACAGTTTAAGGGCCAAGGAGGCAGAGCTCACTGCTGTGGAAAAGGAACTCGGCAGCCTCAAGGGAATTGCTGAAAAGTAAGCCATCGATCCTTTTTCCGTTTTTGAGTGAGGTGGACGTCTGAGGAATAAAAACAATTAACAAAACGTACATTTCCTTTTAATAATTGTTGGGATCGAGTCGTTTATACAAGATGCAGAATAGGACACTCAAAAGCTACACACACACACAAACACTTTTACTCCTGTGAGGAACTTTTTTTATTCTTCTTCTTATTATTATTATTCTGTTGACACTTTTGAAAGTTTTTAAACAAGTAAATCCATATTTAGTTTAAAGGTATTAGAAAAAAATACAGTGGAACCTCGGATTGTGAGTAATGCGGTTTGCGAATGTTTCGCAAGACGAACAGAGATTTTTAATCAATTTTGACTTGGAAAATGAACAAGTCTTGGTTTACGAGTACCGAGTATCATGTATCACGTATGCGCTTCTTGTTTTGACGCGTCACAACTGAGCCAACGGTTTTTCTCTCCCTTGTGCTGCGGGTAATCGTCTCTGCTTCGTGTAAAATGAGAAGAGGGAAAGGTGCTAATTCCACACACACGTACACGGCGCCTGCGCGCACAAACGGAAACGCTTATCTGTCGGGATTTATTGTTCCTTTTTTTTTTTTTTAAGGTAAAGTGCAGGTTAATTTTTTATTTTTACTTTATATTTTATATTAATTATTTTTGTGTGTTAATAATTTGTGCGCTGTGGAACGAATAATTTGAGTTTCCATTATTTCTTATGGGAAAATACGATTCGTTTTTTTACGAGTGGGTTGATATACGAGCCCGCTTCTGGAACGAATTACGTTCGTAATCCAAGGTTCCACTGTAATCTTAATAGGGCTGAAACGATTCCTCGAGTAATGCGATTACAAAAAATGACCGAGGCAAAATCTTCTGCCTCGAAGCTTCTTTTAATTAATTTTAAAAGCTTGCACTATGTTATTGCGCAATTATTTGTTTGGCGTGACACAGCGCACTTCCGGGTGCAAGCCGCCAGTAAACATCAAGAAGTGCCTACGTCACCCACAAAGCGGAAGGAGACGCAAACAGTTAGCTGTGTATTGATGTGAGGGAGCGTTCTGTTGCGGGCTGCAAAATGGAAGGGAGCAATAAAAATTATATCAATTTTTTTTTTTTAAGTGTGCCCTAGTTTTTTTGATACTTAAAGTAATTTGAAATAACTTTTTTTTTTTTTTTTTTTTTGCATCTGAGAAAAGGCTTTAAAATAATAATGTATGGCTGTAATGCACTTAATTCATCTCTTCCTTGTATTGTGAATAATGACCATGTTTATTTTTGATAAAATGCTGTATGCATTTAAAATATAAAAGTAGATTTTTCTCAAACGAAAACCAATTAATCTTTGTTTCTCTTATATATTTTACATTGCTGTTTGATTAAGCAAAAGTACATTTTATCCCGTTACTCGATTAATCAATTAAATTTTTGGTAGAATATTCGATTACTAAAATATTCGATAGCTACAGCCCTAAATCTTAAACATCTCATCTAGTTTTAATATTGAATAGCAAAATAGCTGTAGAAGGTGGCATGATGTTAAAAAAAGAAAGGGACACATGACTGTTTTTACTTTTTGTGCTGGTTATTGGCTGTATGGTTTTGTCTACTGCTGAGGAAAAAGCAGGATAGAATACTTTGTAATTTCCTCTTTCAGGTATCGTAACCTGAAGCAGCAGCTGGACCTGAAAACTGAAGAAGCTCAGATACTGGAAACAAAACTCCAGCAAAGCTCGTTCCATAAACAACAGGAAGAGCTCGAGAACCTGCGCAGGACCATTGGTTTGTGTACACACACACACACACACACACACTTGCACAGAGATTTTTTTTTTTAGTGATCAGCATATCTGATTGATCATCATCATAATAGTGCATTAATAATACAGTGTGTTCTAATATACAGCAGATGTAACGAGACTTGCTGTGCCCTTGCCAGATGATATTAGGTTGGTATCGATTTATGTTTTGATTGAAGTGTCTTGAGTGTCTGTTTCGTTTCCTGCTTTAGAGGAAAGCGAGGAGACTCTGAAGACCACAAAGGAGGTGCAGAAGAAGGCAGAGGAAAAGTACAAAGTCTTGGAGGACAAGATGAAGAACGCGGAGGCAGAGAGAGAGAAGGAGCTGAAGGCGGCGCAGCAGAAACTCAACCAGGCGAAAAGCAAAGCGGATGCCTTCAACAAGAAGCTCAAGGAGAGACAACAGGTAAAAAGTGTCATAGTGCACAGAACGGGGTTTGGGTTCTGCACCGAAAATCCTGTTCAGTTTATTCGGCTATCATCTTAAGCTGTACAGTTTCCAACTATATGTAGAGCAACTACATCTGTGTGAAGGAATTTTGGCCCGTTCTTCTTCACAGCATTTGCTTCAGCTCATGAATTCGCTTATGCACAGCTCTGTTAAGGTCCATTTCAGTTTCTGGACTTGGATTAGGCCAGTCCAAAACCTTACTTCTTTTATGACATTCTTTTATGTCATGTTGCATGATCCAATTCCACAGATGTTGCATGACACAAGTCCAGAATACAGTTGCTAGCAACGATGAGCGGGCACAAGCACCACGTGCCATGGCCACCCGGGCGCCCAAAAGAAAGACATCGGGCTCATGCATTTAAAGGAGATATCAAAAATACCATTATAACAATTTTAGAATTAGGAGGAATTTAATGTTTAGACCTCCTAAAAGCTCCAGATGCTGGCAAAAAAGCATCAAGCTATGATGTCACTCAGCGTGACCCTGAACGTGATGTCCCTCCCACAGAACGTTATTAACCACTTTACGAGCACAAGTTTAAAGCATCGATCATATAAATTCCCATGGAAGAGTGTATCAAATTCCTCTTGGTGCTTTTTGGCAAACGACACAAAATAACGACTTCCTGTTGAGTTGAGCCCATGACGTGCAGTGTGAAAGTTGTTCGGTTCAATGAGCTCTAAATGTGTGTTTCATCTGAAAATGTGTACGAGATATGCAGCAAAATCCCGTGTGAGGCCCATACTCTCAGGAAGCAGATTCCAACCGGTCTGCCAAATTTTGAGTTTTTGAGCATGTTAAGACCCCTGAAAAGCCCAAAATGGTGGGGGGGTGGGGAATATAAAATCTTTAGGAAAACGAGGGGCCTTCATACACTGTGATGACATAGGGCTGATGTCATAGTGCTTGGAGTCTAATCTTCACCCCTCCACTGCTTCACTGTAGATATAAGGTGTTTCTGCTGAAACGCTGTTTGTTTTTTGCCAAGCATGGCACTGAGGATTAAGGCCATACAACTTCACTTTGGTTTCATGTAGGGCTGAAACGATTCCTCGAGTAACTCGATTACAAAAAATGATCGAGGCTTCTTTTCATTTATTTTAAACGCTTGCCTTGTGTTTTTGCGCAATTATTTGTTTAGCGTGACACAGCACGCTTCCGGATGCAAGCCGGCAGTAAACGACAACGAAGAAGGAAGGAGACGCAAACAGTTAGCGCTGTATTGACTTGAGGGAGCGATCTATTGCGGGCTGCGAAATGGAAGGGACCGATAAAAATATCAGTGAACCAAGAAAAAGAACCCAGCAAGAATGTTTTGTTTTTTTTGCTACTTAGTCATTTGAAATACTGTGTAACCGTGGATTACGAGCATAATTCGTTCCGGAAGTGGGCTCGTATTCCAAAACACTCATAAACCAAATCAAATCTTTCCATAAGAAATAATGAAAACTCAAATAATTTGTTCCACAGCCCAAAAAAATAAATACAGAAAAATAATTAATACAATATATAAAGTAAAAATAAAACAAATTAACCTGCACTTTACGTTTAAAAAAAGTTAAAATAAATCAGATAAGATAAAAGTGTTTCCATTTGTGCACGCAGTCGCCGTGTATTTGTGTGTGTGTGTGTGTGTGTGTGTGTGTGTGTGTGTGTGTGTGTGTGTGTGTGTGTGTGTGTGTGTGTGTTTGGAATTAGCCCCTTCCATCGCCTTGTTTTACACAGTAACACTCCTCCTCCCTCCCCACACCTCGCTTTTTAAGTTTCACAACAAACACACACACAACGGAAACACTGTTTTAACAGGAAAAAAAGAAATCTCTCTAATCAAGTCAAGTCAATTTTATTTATATAGCGCTTTTAACAATTGACATTGTCGCAAAGCAGCTTTACACAATCAAAAGAAGTACGTTTGTATGCAGTGTACGTTTGTATGCAATGAATCAAAATGATAAGATTGTCCCTGATGAGCAAGCGACGGTGACGGTGTCAAGGAAAAACTCCCTGAGATGGTAATAGGAAGAAACCTTGAGAGGAACCAGACTCAACAGGGAACCCATCCTCAACGGAGAGCAGGGATTGATCAGCATAATAATGTGTAAGACTGGAAGTTCAGTATAACAGGAGATGTGTTAAAATTAAATGGAGTCCAGTTTGTTCCTGGAGACTCAGGTAGACTGTAGGAAATTCCAGTCCTGAGCTATCGAACGACTGAAGTCACAGGTCCCCAGAGAACAGCTGTCTACATCAGTCGAGGACAGGACAGTCTTCGTGGAAAACCATCTCCAGCCACAACACGAATCCAGGCAGACCACACGGGGCATCCATGCGACGAGATCTCCAACCAGAAGCAAGACTCCATGACTGGTTAGACGGGTCCAGAGGGCAGAGGGGTCTGGATCACTGAGCGACATGTATAGCTCGACAGAGACAGGGAGAGGGAAGAGGAGAGAGAGAGAGGCAGAGAGCAGAAAATAAGGAGAGCTGGCAGTTAGGTATGGTCACAGTCAACATGTATAATGACTAATCTAATCTGACTAGTAAAAAAAAAACAAATGAACCAGCACCTTCCCTTTGAAAAGAATCGCGACAGCAGAGTTTCTGTGTAGAGCAGAGTGTGTGTATCTGTGTGAAGCCAGGGAGGGGGGGTGTAAAGGCGAGAGAATGCTTGTGTGTGTGTCGGTGTCCAAAAAACTCGGCACTCGTAAACCAAGACATGCTCGTTTTTCAAGTCAAAATATATTTTTTAAGATTTTTGCTCGTCTTGCGGAAAAAAAAATATATTTATAAATATATATAAATATTATATATTTTTTTGCATCTGAAAAATGGCTTTAAAATAATAATGTACTGTATGGCTGTAATGCACTTATTTCATCTGTCAACTTTAAGCTCTTCCTTGTTTTGTGAATAATGATGATCATTTATAATATAAAAGTAGATTTTTCTAAAAAGAAAACCAATTAATCTATATATTTTACATTTAATATGTAAATTTTTATTTAAAAAATAAGTTTAATTAAGCAAAAGCACATTTTATCAGATTACTCAATCGATAAACTTTTTGGTAGAATACTCGATTACTAAAATTTAAAGTGTTCTTTTTAGACAAAAGACGCTTTCTTATGGCAGCCTTTCCATCAAATCGTCCTTGTTCAATATTCTTCTAATTGTGCTGTCATGGAATTTAACATTCAACACACTCATTCAACACGCTCAACAGTCTAAAATGTATTTTTTGTTTCTTTTTTGCATTTCTCTGAGAATATGTAAAAATGTTTAACTCCAGATTGTTTGGAAACTTAAATTATTTGGAAGCAGTAATGGGTTATTGAGTATTGCCTTCATTTTTTCCTTTTTTACTTCATTTTAGTTAAATACATAAGGGCATGATAGATGACAATTAGATGTTTTTAGAATTAAAAGAGATCTACAGTCATGTTTAAAAGTACGTAATCCCCTGAGTTTGAGACGCATCCATAACTCTTAAAACTCTTGCTGTGTGTGTGTGTGTGTGTAGGAGGCCGACGCTGTGGCGTTGGAGCTCGAGGAGCTGAAGCGGGAGCAGGCGGGCTATGAACAACAGATTGCGGCTGTGGACGAGGCACTGAAAGCCCTACAGGAACAGATCAGTGCAATGACCACTGAGGTTGCAGCCAATAAGGTACCGTGTACCATTACAGCAGGACTCACTCAAAGCTGTTAATGAACTTGGGAAAGGAAAATTAATCAAACAAACTGAAATAAATATTGTGCAAATGTAATCAAATTCATCAGCTCATGCTGAAGCAGATGTGTTTAGTGCATGGTGTATCTGAAACACATGTCTCTAATAATTTCTTTTTTTTTTTTTTACATTATTGCCTAAGATATTATTACAGTAGAACAATTCGAGAACTAGATGACCAATGTTAACGAAGGAAAATTATTTAAAAGCTATATAATTATTTGATAAGGATATTTAAAATTAAATAATTTATTAGGGAATGTGATGATGCGAAGAATACAGTGAATACTGAATGAAGATAAAAAAAAAATACGTGTCTATAGGACGCAGTGCGGCAGGCGCAGGAGCAGCTGACCCAGCAGAAAGAGGTGATCCTGGCCCAGGAGCGAGAGATCAAAGGGAAGAGCGAGGAAGCCAACCGCTTAAGAGAACACAACAACAATGCTCAGCTCAAAATCAAAGAGCTGGAACACAACATCAGCAAGCACAAGAAGGACAGCGCAGATGCTGCTGCTAGGGTGAGAGTGTGAACAAGAGGGGACTGTGTGTGTGTGCGCGCGTGCGTGCGCGTCGTCTCTCATCACAGCCTACCAATCTCAGATCGTTTACTCACACACATTCAGCTATCTCCTGATTCAGCGCCTAACCACGTTAAAGCAGATCACACTCCTTCTTCTCCACCCCCTTCTGTCCTCTCTCTCTCTGAGTATTAGGAGAGGAGTTAAAGGAGTGGGGATGGAGGGAGACTGATGGAGACTGATGGGTAGAGGGAGACTGATGGAGAGAGGGAGAGAGACTGACGGATGGAGAGAGGGAGAGAGATGGGTAGAGGGAGAGAGATGGGTAGAGGGAGACTGATGGGTAGAGGGAGACTGATGGAGAGAGGGAGACTGATGGAGAGAGGGAGACTGATGGAGAGAGGGAGACTGATGGAGAGAGGGAGAGAGACTGACGGATGGAGAGAGGGAGAGACTGATGGAGAGACTGATGGAGAGATGTTTAGATACAGATGGAGAGAGAGATGGGGAGAGATGGAGACTTTGACTTTTACAATCCTTTATTTTATGAATTTTGTTGTATAATATTTGATATGGAATTGAAAGATAAAACATTTGAAGGCATTGTAGATATTTGTCCTTGCACATGTTGCACTTTTTCAGTTTAGGTTTGGCTCATTTCTTCCTCTTCTACAGAGCTCAGGATCTCCTCACAACACCATGTTGTTTTGAACATGTTTATATCTTTCATATTCTTGTTTTAAAAAAAAATCAATAATTATGATTATTCATTTAATAAGTCTGGAGACTAGTTCTTTTGTACTTTATGCCAGCTTGTTTTTCTGCTTGTGAAGAGATGGAGAGATATCGATACAGATGAATGAGAGAGAGAGAGGAAGTGTAAATAATGCATGTTGATCCGGCGTTACACAGGTGACCCGCATGTTGGCTGAGAACGACTGGATCTCATCGGAGCGGCATCTTTTCGGCCAGGCCAACTCCGCATACGACTTTAAGGAGAACAATCCTAAAGAAGCCGGACAGAGACTAAAGAGACTCGAGGAGACCAAAGACAAGCTGGAGAGAAACATCAACCGCAGAGCCATGAACATGCTCAGTGAGGCTGAGGAAAGGGTATGAACGTGCGGTCTGCATTCAAGTTTATTTTATTCGCATACCTTGTTTAACGATGTTCTATATTAATATAATTAATAGTTGGATCAAAATGATATTTGTTGGTAATGATATTGAATCGTCTGTCTGATTTAGTACAACGATCTGAAAAAGAAGAAGAGGATTGTTGAGAACGATAAAGCGAAGATCCTGGAGACGATCAAAGAGCTGGACCAGAAAAAGAACGAGGCGCTCAATGTGGCGTGGCAGAAGGCGAGCGTTAGAAAGAATGTAATATCTTAGCTGTGTTGTGAACAGGAACCTGTAAATAAATGTGTCCCGATGTTTGATTTCTGTTTTTAGGTGAATAAGGATTTCGGCTCCATCTTCTCCACTCTGCTGCCTGGCGCCGATGCTCGCTTGGCCCCGCCCGAGGGCTGCGGCGTCCTGGACGGCCTGGAGTTTAAGGTTGCTCTTGGAAACACGTGGAAGGACAACTTGACAGAACTGAGTGGAGGCCAAAGGTCTAAATACTTCACCTCAAACCCAATGGAAGTGTTTTGTTTGTGTTGTGTGTTTATTCTAAATGTTGTGCGTTTCAGGTCCCTGGTGGCACTTTCTTTGATTTTGGCCATGCTGCTGTTTAAACCTGCTCCGATCTACATCCTGGACGAAGTGGACGCTGCTCTCGACCTCTCGCACACGCAGAACATCGGCCAGATGCTGCGCACACACTTCACACACTCTCAGGTGAATTAGTACACTCGTACGAGATCATGAATAACATGTACCAAAGAAGTGCATTTTTACAAACTAATTGTGCAATCAAATCAATTTAAAAAAAAAAGTTTTTTCTTCCCATTTTGTAGTTTGTGGTCGTGTCTCTGAAAGACGGCATGTTCACCAACGCCAACGTTCTCTATAAGACCAAGTTTGTCGACGGTATTTCTACAGTGACGCGCACGGCTCAGACACACGAGGGGAAAGTCCTGGCCCAGCGCTCGCACGACAAAGCCAAGACCAAGGATAAACGCCAGCGTGAGATACTCGCCAACTAAACTCACAGGATGTTCTTTATTCATTTAGCTTGTTTATTCTAAACACATGTATACAGGGTTTTTTTTTTTTTTTTTTTACGATTAGTGTATTGCCCTTGGTCTATTCAGAAGTTTTAAACCAAGAAAAACTTCTTTTGACTTGACGTGAAGGCTTTCACCCAGTAAATCATGATAGACCTTCGACCAGTAAAATATTTTGTAGTCTTTATATCGGGTTATGAGAGTTGTCCTGCATTTTGTACAGAATGTTTATATTTTCTATCCTGCTTTCTATTTCACCCATCCTGCTTCTTCCTCTATACGTTCTACTTCCCTATGATGTATTTCATTCCTTTTATCTTGTTTGGTTTAGCTATTTTCAATAAACATGTGCAATTGATCATTTGAGTATGTGAGTTCTGTAAGTTGCATTTTGTCATCAATCTTGTGTAATATTTAGAAGGAAACAGGACATATAACACATTGAACCAGGACTTACTGCCCAACTGAAATACAAAATGACATGGTGTTATGAATTACCATCATTCCAAACCACTAATTTGGCTCTTTTATTATTACTTTTTTTGTTTTTCCAAAAGTCATCATCAGTTAACACTTGGCTAAACCCGCTGCTGTGCTGTTTTGTTTGTTTTTTTCCTTCTGAAAATAGGGCTTGGTGTTAACATGCAAACTTTACAAGATCTACTTTAAATATACACACACGCACGCACACAAGCTCAAATTTTACATTTCAACATTTATGGCTTCGTTTCTTTCACTCGGTTGCGCTAGAAGATCACACTATTGGAGAAGATGGATTCTTTTTTTTTACTAAATTGGAATGAGGAATGAAAGCAGTAGTCACACAAGCCGCTGAGGGACAAGTTCAGTGTAGAGAAACACGCGAGTGGCAGTTCCATTAGGCTGACACCCAACAGTTTGTTTTATACGTAAAGTAGTTGCTCTGAATACGGAAAACTTAATACACACATCAAGATCGTCTAGAACAGCCAGCGTCAAATGTTCTCCAGAAAGGGCCAGTTTGTGTGCGTGCGGGTTTACGATGCAACCGAATCCCTACACACACGCGTGCGCATGTTTAATTAGTTGTTCTTGGCTCTCAGTACACCATCAGGTGTGGAATGAAAATCTGCACACACCATCCTTTTCCAGAGAACATTTGACACTCCTGATCTAGTCAGAGTTATTGTTAAATTATTTGGCACAGATAATGTGCAAAAGTTCATCTAGGACATCCAGAAGCAACTACAGCCTCTCAAAACCAAACATGGATGCAGTTTTGTTCCATTTCAACATGTTCATGGGGAGTGGGATTGTCCATTGTGCCAAAGTGATGCAATTTTAAGGTGTTTGCTTTGCGAGAGAGGAGTGTGTACGAATAATCTTCTCATGTGCGCAGGTGTGTTTAAGGCAGACCCTGGATCTTCCTTCTCAGTGTTTGAGCCTTGTCTTTTAGCTCAGGACGGCTGTCCGTTTCCATCGTCGCGAGAGAACGCTGGAGCTGCCGCCGGCTCTTTTCACACAGGCAATCCCATTGGTCGCTCTCTAAACACACACACACACACACAAACATTAATGAAACAACATATGAAGTGGAAAACAGTTCTCCAGCATTTCAAATTAATCTCAATATTAAAGGGAAAATTCAGGCTTTTTCAAATCCGTCTTAAATCAAAATTGAGTTCCATATGAGAACATTGCCATAATTTTCCTCCTCTATACCTTGGCTGTGTACATGGATTCTAATAATTGGGGCCAAATTCCACACCCCTCGTTCCAGGCAAAAATGCATCCTAGAATTCATCTGAAACTCAGTTCCACTGAGATAAATCAAGTTCGTATCTTTCAAAAAGTTTTTGTGTACAGGTCGTCCCCGACTTACAAACAAAAAACGGACCGCGAATCTAATTCTGTTTCAATCATGGAAGTAGCTCACGTATATTGTACAAAATATAGACACTGCAGTGCACCAGATACCAATATTCACAATTATATACAATATTTTCAGTGTGTAAGTGAATGTATAAAATGTCTAAAGTCTGGTATATTCCAAGGGAGAAATGGTTCTGGTTTCAATTAATCAGTCCAGGAAGGAGCTGGACGATAGAAAATGGCTGTCCTGGTGGTGACTAATCCTAATGTTCACAGTCCAATACAGTGGAAAACAGCTCAAAATGGAGAGAAGAACGAGTGAAAAACAAAGACAAAATGACGTCTGGGATTCCCCTTGCAATTTAAAGGTGCAGAGACAACATTTTACTTTTCATTTCCTTAGGCGCGATTATAGTTTTAGGCCACATGATGAAAGTGCAGGGAAGATGAGATAGACTTAGTCAAGTTTTACATTTTAGTTTTGCATTTGGCACACAGCCTTACACAGAGGTATAAGGGTGGGATTTGAATCTGGGAACTTCCGAACCGTAGTGCAATGCCTTAACCACTGAGCTATTTCGGATAACTTCGGATTACGTTTTGTATTCGTGTCAAAGGTGTACAAGACTCACTTTTGTCAGACATAAGAACAAATCCCAGTGGGGATTTCCGTGGGAATTCCAGAGTGGAACCCGTTCATAAGTCGGGGACTATATGTACGTAGTATAAATTTAACACTTTACTAAGCCAGAAGCTTTGTTTGAGCCCCAGCTGAACTTGGAAAATAAATTTTGCCTTGAAACGGGGGTTGTGGAAATGACTTGCATTGTACTCGCGTTCGAGGTGACTAACGTCACAGTCCGTGTGCAGAGCATGAAAATTTATAACGACCAAGACCAATGATAATATACTTAAATTCTTTTGGTACAGATTTGAAAAAAATCCAAACTATCCCTTTAAGCTGCTTTGCTTTAATTCTCTTACAGCGTAGAGCTCCTCTTATAAGTGAACAAAGCAGGGAGCCTACCTTCAATCCTTTTCAGGAGCAGCTCCAAAATCGTCAATGCTTCAGTCCTTATGGATGAGTAACTTCTGTTTTCTGGAGAAACAGAAATAATGAGAAAAAAAGTTTAATCTTTCTCCTTCTTGTTAACAAGGATTTTAAAATTAAGGAGCTGTATTACCCAGTGGTGATGCAAGTGAAGTGCAGGTTTCTGACAGAAGCTCGGTCAGTACTTGTGAGTTCTGATGGTCCTTTTCCAACAGCAGCAATCTAAACAGAAACCAAAGAATATATGATGAGGACTTCGTATAAAGCAAAAGAATAGTTTTTCTAGTTCTTTTAAATAAAAAAGCTGGATGCCAAAATTTCCTCACCCCTGATAAAAAGCCTTCATGCACTGCAAGACCCCCAGCTGAACCCTCCAGGTGCTCAGTTTCAATCTGTCACACATCAGCTTACACACTTCTGCCTGGTACCGATCTGCAACACACACAGTTATACTAAGTACAGTGATTTGATATCGACCGACATTCAAATTACACTACGCTTCATCTTAAACATCCTTACTCTGCGTATCCACATTCCTGGGCCAGGCTTTTCCTAGTGCTTCAAATGCGCAGAGCAAAACGTCAGCCTTCAGTTCCCGTTCCTTCACATCTTCGTCATCATCGTCGTCATCATGACGTTTCGTTGAACCGGCACTCGCAGGTTGACTCTGAGGACCACCGAGTCAGTTTTATTGAAAAAGCACAACACACCGTCAAAGAAACGAAGAGAAAAGAAACGAAGACGAAATGCTCTGGACACAGGAAGACCTGAAAAGATTCTCCAGTGATTCTCCCTGTCTCACTCTAGAGCATCCAAGTATTACACAAGATGACTCACTGCTGTAATATTGGCAGACAGATATTACATAAAGCTCTTCATTGCATTCAATTATTATGGTGCCAATAATTCCGGCGCTGCTTTTATAACAGCTAGATATGTTTTTCCAAAATAAATAAATAAACGCTACAATTACTTTACCTTTCTAATGATCGGGAATAAAATATCAGCCATTTCCTGAAAGCGATCCTCTTTGGCTGCCTCCAAAATGTTTGCGGCGCTGCGCAGGGCGGCCATTTTGTAAACAAGACTCTCCTTTTTGCATTCCTTGAGCACCGTGTCCAACACTTGACGCATGGTTGGTTGACCAATTGCAGGCTTTTGCAGCTCCACACTACCATCAAACACAAGATATAGAAAAAAATAAATCTTGACAAACGTATAATGATGGACTACATGTACGTCGTTGCAAAGTTTATGAGAAGAAAGAAACAGTAATCCGACATTAGCTGACTAACCTGCACTGAGACACCACAGACCCGATGGCTTTCAACAGCTCCTCCTGGAATGATAGATAAAGAAATTAATAATTGCATTTCTGATTTTCCTCACGTACCTGATGTTTTTGGTATTTACTCCATCACCTTGCCGGCCCACGTGCGTCCGGCCAGCGCCTGCAGTAACGCGGTTAGCACCATTCCCAAGTGAGGTGCCACGAGCGAGCCGGTCTGTTGCTTGGCGATGGTTGCCATGGCAGTTCCACCTTGAGCCTTCATCTTCCAGGACTGAGACTGCAAAGCTCTTTGTGTGATGGCTATGAGCTCAGTCATGTATAGCCTGATTCCACCAAAACTACCTGCAATGATTGAAAAAGGGAGATTAAAGGAATGAACATGGGGTTAAGTTCTGTAAAAAAAAAAAAAAAAAACTTTCATATGACTTAAATAGGGCTGCAACTAACGATTATTTTGATAATATTTGATTAATCGGATAAAAACTAAACGCTTCTTTAATTTGATGTTTTGTTATAACTATATAAAACCATAAATCAGGGTATTAGTTATGTATAAAACTAAACTTTTAAAAATGCAAAAGCCACATATAGAGTTTAATTTTGACATTTTAAACCTTAAATTAAAGACAAAGTTTGTTTTTGAACAGTAAAACTCCTCTAAATATCCAAAATGTAAATAAATAAATAAAAAAGCAAAACAATTAATGTACTCTTATTATATTGGATGACATCTGTTATAGTGGCTGCTTGTTGTGGAGTGCATTGGGGATTTATTTTTTGAATGAACTCACTTATGCTGAATTGTCTCTTTCTAAAAAATAAAAAAATAAATAACAGCATCTGAGTATGCAAAAATACAGCATTTTTACAATAATTGCAGATATTGCCAGCTGATAGAGAAGGAACAGCCAATCAGAAGCCGTGTGTGGAAGTCTGTGATTGGCTGGTTTTGTGGCAGTTTTGTAACACTGGACAAAGTTGAGCGAGCGTACAGGCCGAGTCGAGCGCGCACAGAAAATAAATGTTGCTTGCGCGCACAGAATCGAGAAGTCGCGTGTGCGCGGAGAACATGTTGAGCAAGCAGGCAAATGTCAAACGTCAAGGTATATTGTATGTGTGTGTGTTGGGGGGGGGGGTGCGCGCAGGAGAAATGAGTCGACCTCACCAGTTTCAATAAATCAGTCTGGAAAAACGATGATAGAAAATAATAAAACAGTAGAAAATGGCTGTTCAGTGAAGCTGTTTTTCTTTAAGTCGAATTCGTTCACATGTCAGACATAGTGAGTCTTACACCCCTATCACACTTACGCGGAATCAGCACTCTTTCGCCTAGCGGCCATAAGTACGGTTTATTGTGATTCTCCGCGGGTTTTTTCGCAGTTTTGGTTTATTTTTCCAGCTACAACACCAGGATTCCCCTCGTAATTTGGAGGTGTATTCTCGTGAGAGCATAATGCTGAACCAAAACAACAAATCTGAGTTATAAGTTTTTTTATGATTTACATTGTCTATTTGTGTCAAAGGTGTATAACAGCCCTCTCCCACCTAAGCAGTTTGAGGTGTTAGGCACCGCGAGTGACCGCCCGATGTTCCACAGGGTCTGCGAGCTTCCGCAAAGGTCGGCAAAAAGCTTAAACATGTTTAATTCTTCACATGGAAAGATCGGAAACCAAAATGCAAAAAACCCACAGTGAATCACGACCATTGGTATCTAAATTCGTAACTCCAATGTTTGTAAGTACTCACTTTGTCGAACATACGACGAACAAATCCGACTTACGAACGTCAGGTACTTTTTGTCCTAATAAAGGGGCAATCTGAACATGATGTTCAACCCTACGATATGCCTAATGAAACCTGATCGGCTAATCTTTTTAAATAAAGGCATCCTCGGGACAAATCCGGTTGCAGTTTAGCACAAGAATGAAGAACACCAAACTGCAGCTTGGTCTTATTTATAATTCCCAGGAAGTCCAACCCTCTTTACCAGGCACATGTTCCTGCCAGACCTCCGCCCACAGGTTGGCGTCTGCGCTGTCCCCGTGTTCGTCAGACTGCTGGTGCATGCCCAGGAACGCCAGTGGCAGGGCCACGCCAGCGTGAGCCTTCAGCACGTCAGGACTGTATTGACTGATGGCATGGACAGTCAAACAGCATGACGACTTGTACATGGCCTCTGTGGAAAAGACGTGAAGGAAAGAAAAAAAAATGTCAAAGGACAAGAACTACTTGACACATTTTCTTTAAAAAAAAAAAAAATAAATAAAAATAAATAAATGAATAAATAAATCTTGCCTTCCTTCTCAAGGTACCAGGTGCTGAGCTTCTGAAGAAGCTTCTCCACACTGCTGTCCTTTGCTGTCTGCGGAAAAAGTTGAAACAGCTTAAAATTTGTACTTAACACTTGAGTGTTAACTTTTTCAACGACCTTCACGTACTCACCCTGACCAAATGACCGATGGCGAAGGCGAAAGATTTCTGAACCACGACGCTGCGGTCGTGGATCCCGTTCAGAAGTGCGCTCATTAATTTACCTGAAAATGTAAACGCCACATACACACACAACCAAAAAAAAAACAAACTTGTGAGTGTGTGTGTATATAACTGTTTAGACACATACATATGAGCATATGGTGTTAGCTACCTGAGTAGGGTGTAAGATCTTGAGGACACTGTACTGTCAATGACACGATCACGCTGGCACAGCCACCCTGCAAACCACATCGATAGATATATATATATATATGTACATACACAAGGTAAACATACATGCACATTACATCGTGTTTACATGTTTACCTTGGTTCCAAGACCGACTCCACTCTTTAGTAAATCGCAAAGCTTTGGCACCAGCTCACCGAGCACGGACACATCCAAGTGCTGCAAACACTGTAACAAACATATTTATTCACTAAAGATTTGCAATGCTTTTTTATTACAAGAACTAGCATTGTTTTTTTGTAAGGAGTCTCCAATGTCAGTGTGCTTTAACTGTTGATCAAGCTTCTGTGTGCACTTACTGTTACTATAGAAATGATTACAACAAGCATATTAATATTAAATCATGCTGCGGTCAGTGAAAATTAATCAACACCTTCCGACCAATCAGAATCAAGAGTGCTGCTTTATAAATAATTCAGGAAACTGGATTACATGCGCACACACATACACATTAGATATCAATCTACTTAAATTACTTTTCTACCTTGTATATATAATACAGATAATACAATACATGATTATCGTACAATCAGAAAGACAAGAGTGAAATTTTGGAGCACTTTGGCCAGGTAATGCCACCCTCGTTATACGGATGCCCTCCGTAAGTGCTTTGAGCTTCCGGAGTGTATCCGGCAAAATCCATTTACCGGCAGCCATAATGCATGTTTTGGCAGAGTAGTCTGGCGCGAGCGTTATGAATTCATACCATGTTAATGGTCTCCATCATAGGTGAGGACTTGGCTGCACTCAGTCTGGCTGTATCCATTGCACTCTGTGATGATGAGAGGAGAACAGTTTCAGATTTCCCACTGGGAATACGTTTCATTCGTTCATTTATCTATTTATTTATTTATTTATTTTTACTCTGGTGAGTTCATGCAAGTCTGAGATGTAAACATACATTGATACCGTATTTCTTTTTCACTGCATGTTCATGTACATGCATGTACGTATCGATTAGGGCTCTTTATAACATTAGCGAGCTGATTTTAAACTTAAATGAAGTCCATTAGCTACATTAGCTACCTTGGATGGACTGGGAGTGCAGTGAGGACGACGGCGGCTCACTCAAAAGAGCAATTTCTGTTTATCGTTTGTGCTGAAATCCTTAGTTTTAAATAGAGCTGGGTGATATGCGCTATAAATTGAATCTCCGATTCTTATAGACAACATTTTGTTTTTCGATTTCAAAATGATTTTATTCCTAAAATGAATAAAAATGGAGAAAAACACTAGAGACTATAGATTTTTTTTAATTATTCAAAAGAATATAATGAAACATGAACTGCTTATTTGAACTAAAAGTCCAAACTTACTTTCACTAACAGGTTTTCTTGTTATTTTAAAAAAACAGTAATCAATCCAACATACATACTTTTTTGGGGGGATTAATAAAGTATAAACAAACTTTCACCAGTCTTTACAAGTTCTGGTTGTTCTAGCAAAAATGTGAGGAATTGGTAAAGTGCAAGCTACGGACCTAAATGATTTTTATTAAATAAATGGTTGTAAAAATGGAATAAAAAAAACTGAATAGATTTTTTTTTAATCATCACTTAAACAATTTTGGAAACCACATGCAACTTGCATGCCAAATAAAATCAAACATGTGCCTGAGAGCATTTTATATGTTTTAGTCCACTACTGGACATTAGGCTTGAGACATGCCCTGTGTCCACCCACACTAAAGACCCTCACTGATGGGGCACTTAGAGCAGGAATAGAGAGTCGCGTCTTTGCCTTGGAAAGTTTAACTCATGTTGCTTTTCCAAAATAATTTCGACTTGAAATCTCACATCAGGCATTGATTAGTTCGAGCACATGAATAAATCCAGGCTTTTCAACTGTCTTTAGCAATATAACACATCATAACATCAGCAATATCTTTCCATCACATGGGATACATTGGGGGGAAACTAGGCCTCTTATTTTTACCTGGTTTCTATTTTTAGCAAACGCGCCTCCGATTCAACAGTGCGGTTCTGTTTGAGGTGCTATAATGAATTAATCGTGCTGCTTACTTTATTGCCGCAAAGACAAATTTTAAAGCGGGCTTTGGCTTGTTCGATGTATAAAATTGCGAACCCGAACAATTTCGCGCAGCTCTAGTTTTAAATAACTGATGGTGACTGATTGTCAACGTCATCACACTGGTTATATTGTGGAATCGAATAAAAGTGAATTTGCAAAAAAAAGTGCAAGTTTGCCTACGTGAACCTCGCCTTGGGGCTTCCCACACCTCATATACTGTGATATCTATCTATCTATCTATCTATATATATATATATATAAGCTGCTGCTCACCTTCTCCTGCTCGGTGGCTCTCAGACTGAGGTAGTTGAGTACTTGCGGTTCGAGTACACTCAGCGCCTCTAGCAAAGCCGGAATGAGACGAGGGGCGTGCGGTTTCAGACAGCCTCCTGCTGCTTTGCTGATCTTCACAAGAGTCTGGATACTAACACACACACACACACACACACACACACACACACACACACACACACACACACACACACAGGCATTACTATGAAAACAAACTCAAATCCAAAACCACGTTTATATCTGAAACTATATAAACCTTTGTCCATCCTACCTGAGCGTGCGAACCTCAGCCACATTGCTCACAATGCCTTTGTCTAGCAGAATCGGAAGGAGCACGCCGACTGTTCTTTTAGCTGATGCACCTGTAGATTCACATGTTCGCACACATATCTAAAAAAAAAAAAAAAAAAAAAGAAAAAACACACATTTTTGCTTACAGTTTTCAAAAATAGTCAAAGTACATGATACTAGTTACAGTATGTTATGAATGTCATAGCATGCGCAATTTATACAAATGCAATTACAACCATTTCCCTGCGCAATTACGGGTGAAAAATACAGAGGACTTTTTACCTTACTGAGGGTCTTCAGGGATAAATCTGCTGCTTTTCGAACTGATTCCTGAAATAGACCAAAATAACGGACTTAGGAAATGGACCAAGACACTTTACAAACATCAGCTATTTAATTTTAAGTTAACTAAAATATGAGGGGGCGTTCAAATCAAACCAGGACTTGAAATGAAATTTCCCTCATAGGTTGTATTAAAAGTTGTGTATAATTCTGGAAATAAACTTTGAATTAAAAAAAAAAAAAAACTGGTTGAAAACTTGACGGATTTACTTTTTGCCAACTTGTAGGAGAGATCTATCTTTGGGAACTGTACACAAAATCATTCACAAACACCATTTGCACAGATATTGCCACATCCTTATTACAGTCCTGATCTTACTCCAAGTCATTTTCACATAATGATATCCTGGGAGGCCAGCGTTTCAGACATGAAGCTGGCAATCCGATCATGGCTTCGATGCACAGAGAAAACGTTCTACCTTGATGGGGCCCAAGCACTAGTGAAAGTGCATTAGTGTAGCAGGAGATTATATTGTCAAATACCAAAAGTCCCGGTTTGACTTGAACACCTCTCATACTTAAACACTTGATTGTTTTTTTTCTTCTTCTTTGTATCCATACTATACTGCCATCATGTGGCCAAAAGATCATGACTACATGTCTGTCCTGATACCTTGATATCGTCCAAAACCCGGAAGAGTGTTTCCCAGATCTCGGTCAGGTGCTCTATGAAGTCATCAGCAGGCCTTCCACGAATCAGATCATTTAAAGCCAAGCAGCTATAAATTGAAGAACCGTCACCTTTAGTGTCTATTAAATTTGCTAAAAAGCAAAATCATTATTCTGTAAGCCAAGGTTTTGTTTTCGCTTTTTGTACTGTATATATTACCTTGACTCTCGAACTCTCCACATATTGCTGGTCAGGTTGGAAATAACATCCTGCAGGATCTCTTTGAAGTATTTATCAACCTTAATTAAAGAAGAAAAACAAAAACAAATAAATCTAAATCTTTATTACACCTTGTAAAACATGCAGGCTATAGACATATGACGCTAATGTGGTGAAATATCTATATGTACGTATTGGAGTCGATAGAGAATGCAAAATGACTAGTTAGCGTGTAAAACCGTACAATAGTTTTGTCAGTTACGAGCGCGTCCCAGATGCTGGTCATGGCCTGTCGGATGCCCAGGTTGGGATCAAACTGGTATCTGTAGAGTCGTGGCACTAACTGGGACAAAAACGGAGCGAGCTGCTCTCCGGCTTTAGCTGCAATGATGTTAAAGCCAAATGCTGCGCCCTGTGACAAGAAAAATTTAAAGCAGTGTCAAATTAAAAAGCCATAGCCAAATCAACTGTAAATACATGATCAACTTATCAGTGAGGTATCACATTTGTAAGACTCACCTTTCTTGAGTTCCACATGGCATGGTGATTGGCCAGGTTCATGAATTTGTAAACAAGATCTGGTTGGTTCAGGTCACTGGCCAGAGAGCAAAGCTCCTTGTAGGTCGAGAGGCCATGTCTGTTAATGAAGAAAGTTTGAAACTATTTACACTGCCTAAGAAAATAATAATAAAAATAATAAATCGCCACTTCTGAAACGTCAAATTATTAACCTCCAACAAGTAGCAAAAATGATAAAGATTCAATTGGGTTAAGAACTGTTCAATACATATTAGAGCCTGTAAGGGCAGTGCTGAGCCTTCAACTTTGTGGAACAAATGTGGTCAAGGACACTTGATGAAAAACCAAGCAAAATATGGCTAGAAGAAAAACACTTATTAATGAGACTAATCAGGGGGAAAAAAACCAGTTACATTTGTTAGGGAGCATAAAGATTGGACTTTGGAGCAATGGAAAAAAATGTGGTCTGATGATTTCAGACTGACCCTATTGCAGAAAGATGGGGTAAAATATCAGGGTAAGAAGGGAAGTGCAGGAAGTGCACCATCATGCATAGTACAAGCCACTGTACAAGCCTCTGGAGGCAGTCTTGATCTGGGGTTGCTTCAGTTGCTCAGGTCTAGACTCAGCAACAGTATGTGGCAATAATATAAAGACAGCTGACGACCTGAACGTACTGAATGGCCAGGTTTTCACATATATATGATATGATGATATTTTTTTTCCTCTCTGATGGAACAGGCATATTCCAGGACTCGAACTGTAAAAGAGTAGTTCTGGGAGCATGAGAAATCATTCTCACACAGGAATTAATACCACACACACACACAAAAAAAAGCTATTTAGAGGAGGGAAAAAAACATTCTGTACTAAAACCAGTCAATACTAAAGACCTACCCATCAGGTGCTTTACCAAGAGCATCACCCTGAAACACCTCAGTGTCTTCAGATACTGTGTGTTTGACTCTAAAAAACAAATACAGAACAAAATACACATTACAAAATTACTCTGACTGTTAAAAAGCTCTTACGGAAATGTTAAATAAATAAATAAATAATAATGCATTAAGAACAAGCCCATTATCCTTTGTAATCCTGTGGTTTGCCTTACAGCTGAAACTATTGTTAGACCTTTTGTTGACAGGACCTCAATAAATATTAAATAAGACCGCAATACGTCTTTCTTATTCAAACTTGTAAAATTTGATTGCATTTATAACCCGCATTAATAATTTGTTTTCTCGAATGCATCTATATCTACATGGCATTAATAACCAGCTAATTAAATACCTTTTTCCAGTCATAAGAGTCTCCACAAGAGTGGACACCAGTTCCTGTTGGTCCTGCTCTCCTCCCAGTTCATAGACTAAGCCCAGGCCTTTGGACGCCACGTCCTGACTCAGCTCTGCGCACACACAGACATACTTAAGCATGTTGTTAAAGTTACATACTAATAAATCATGAATCATTATTCTTAACTCACCATCTGGATCAGACAATATGGAAATGAAGGCTGTCTGAATCTCCTTTAGATGAGACTACATAAAAGAAAAACAGCTATTAAAATGGAAGTAACATACTCAATTACAGTTTCAAATAATAATAATACAAAAAAAACATTCATACTGTCACATGCGTATATAAGACGGTGACATTTCTGCGCATGTGTGCTTACCCGAATCTCTTTATGCTGGCTCAGTTTCTTTACGAGCGACAGGAGCCATATGCAGGCAGCCTGACGCACGTGCGGATTCTGACTCACTATGTACTTGGACAAGATGGCGTTCAATGCCCAGGACACAACATCATTGCTCTTGATATCTGAGACAGACAGAAATTAGTGTCTTATCCTTTTAGTGGCTAAAAATGTATACACTAAAGTATATAAAATACTTTAGATGTTAGTACAAGTAGTCCCCTACTTACAGAGTTTCATTTCAGGAGCATGTTCATAAGTCAGATTTGTTCTTAAGTCAGACAAAGTGAGTCTTATATGCCTTTGACACGAGTATACAATGTAAAGCATACCAATCCACTTGACTAAATCTGCCCACTTTCCCCACACTGCCATCATGTGGCCAAAAACCATAACCACGCCTAAGGAAATGAATTTCTCAGTAAAATGTAAAATCTGCGAGAGGTTACAGCATCACCCGGGAATCAAACTCTGGAATCTCCGGATGATAGGGTGAGCGCTTTTAAATCATGAGGGGGGGAATCCCAGACACCATTTTGTCTTAGAGCTGTTTTCCACTGTATTGGACTGTGATCTCTGTTTTGTTAAGGATTTTCCAAAATTAGGATTATTCACCATCAGGACAACTTCACAGGACAGTCATTTTCTATCATCATGCTCCCGGACTGATTCAGTGAAACAGGTGAGGCCGACTCATTTCTTCCGCAGCCCTCCACACACACAGTGTAAACGACTTTAGACATTTTATACATTCACTTACACACCGAAAATGTTTTATATAATTGTAAAGATTGGTATCCGGTGCACTACAGTGTCTGCTTTTTGTACAATACACATGGGTTACTTCCGTGATTTGTTCAGGATCTACGAATGCTCGTAGAATCGCGGTCCGTTCGTATCTGCAGAAATTCGTAACTCGAATGTTTGTAAGTCGGGGACTACCTGTACATAAACTTATCGAGAGTTGTGCACCATTCATATACACACACTGTTTTTTCCCCACATGTTTCTGCACACACTTACTCTCAGGAGGGCAGTACTGGTCCTCAGTGCAAGTCCAAACATCTCTGGCGGCACCAGAGCAGGTTCCAATAGACGCACTGGTTATGGCCTCGCCAACAGTAAACTGCAGCTCGACCTGCTTAGCCTGAGAAAGACAGAGAGTGAGAGATGAGACACCGAAACGGACTAGAAGTAAATGCATGAACTGATACGAGAGAAATAAAAGCATGGACAAATATAGTCAGCAATGGTTATTTGGTCTTTAACTCAGTACCTCTACTGAATCCATGAGGCCTTGCAGGAGTTTTTTCTGATGTGGGAATTCTTCATCTCCAACTGGGAGGTAACCCAGTGTCTGGATTACACGTTCCTTCATCTGACCACAGAAAAATGCATCATTTATTAATAACCGATCCCATAAAAAGTGACTGCGGTCATAAAGAATTTCTAATTATAAAACGCTTAACATGAAGAGCATTATGAATTGTGCATCTCTACAGTAATGGTCATCGTATTATACTAAATAAACTTGAAGAATATATGTTTGACTGCAGTGTCATATCTGCATAAAAGTGGAAGAAATGTGAACGTTAAGAAGCTCGTCTATGGCACCTTGCCGCTCTCTTTGCCTGATGTTATCCTGGCCAGCAGGTTCTCCACCAGGCTGAGTTTGCTGAATCCGTCTCCCTCGCTCGGGATTAGCAGATGTCCGTTACGACCGATCTCTCCCAGGGCTGTTGCTGCAGCGATCGTCAGCAAGGGAGTGGTACTGTCCAAAAACGATCCTGCCGAGGTAAGCGTGAGATTTACTGTATGTCTAAAAGGGAACCTGCACATCAAACCTAAATTCTGCATCAAAAGCCTTAAATGAGCAACAATTAATACATTATGTTTTATTCTATCCTTTAGATTAATCCTTCTTTTAAGATTAAAGATTACATAAAGAATTAAAAGATAAATTCTTTTTGATAGTCTCTACACTGGGTGATGCATCACAGGATTCGACTGACGATTCATACTGACACACTAATTACTCATTTTAGACCTTTCAAACGGAAACATCCTCAATCGCTGATCAAGAAAAAGTTTCCTGGGATTCTCAAGGCTCAGTATTGGAAAATTATCAGAATCAAAATTCTCAACAAATCAACAGTATTTGTTTCAGTGAGCCCGCTTCAGCCCAAATTGTCGACTGTCTGCAAAAACTTTTTTTTGTGTGTGTGTGTTAAAGCATCCTCCCTATAGTGCTGATCTCACATCATTTGATTGTCACCTGTTTGGTCCCCTGAAAGCAGCCCTACGAGGACGAAGATTCACTTCTAATGAAGAAGTGATGACACCTGGGCATTCGTGGCTCGCAACTCAACCTAAAATATGTTTTTAATGCGGAAATAGGAATATGAAGGCTCATTGACCAATGCAAAGAGGGGACTGTGATGGCCGTTCCAAAACCTTCAGCTTGCGCGTCTCTTGGGGCATTCCATAGTGGATTTCGAGGTGTGTTTAGGATCGTTGTCCTCTTGTAGAAGCCGTCCTCTTTTCAGCTTTTTTACACATGGTGTGATGTTCGCTTCCAGAATTTGCTGGTATTTAGTGGAATCCTTTATTCCCTCCACCCGTGCAATGTTTCCTGTGCCACTGGGTGCAACACAAGCCCAAACCATGACAGATCCACCCCCACGCTTAATAGTTGGCAAGGTGTTCTTTTCATGAAATGCTGCTCCTTTTTTTTTTCTCCAAACATGCCTTTGCTGATTGTGGCCAAAAAGTTCTATTTTAACTTCATCAGTCCACAGCACTTGTTTCCAAAACGCATCAGGCTTCTGTAGATGTTTCTGACGATTTTATGATGGGGATGCAGGTAAGGTTTTCTTCTGGTTTCTTCTTCTTCCATGAAGGTCTTGTGGAACGGTGCACCACCACTCCTGAGTCTGCTAAATCTTCCTGCAAGGTTTTTGCAGTTCAATGGGTTTTGATTTGTCTTTCTGACCAGCATACGAGCAGTTCTCTCAGAGAGTTTTCTTGGTCTTCCAGATCTCATCTTGACCTCCACAGGTCCCCTGAACTGCCATCTCTTAATTACATGACAGCTGTTGCCATGCATCAGATCTAATGAGCTGATTAAGGTCTGAAACCTTGTAAAAAGGATCTGAGACTCTGGAACATTTGCACAGTGCCATAATAATGTTTTTATTTTTTATTTTTGTTCAATTTATGGCATAAGAAGTAACTATGCACCAATGTTTGCTGTAAATATTGTGCATTTTTTCCATTTCCAATGTAGACTGTGTTAACATCTTTTCAGTGCCTAAACTTTTGTGCCTAAACTTTTGCATAGTATGCATATGTATGTATACTTATATTAAAAGTGATTTTTCTCAAAGGTTGAAGACACAAAATCACCAGCTGGCTAATCACCCATTTGGTAACAGTCCAAAAGCATAATGCAGGTCTGAAGTGCATTCATAAAATAATAAATAGAGTCCAAATAATACTCCTAATGCACCATTGCTTTTTGAACAGTGCCAGTCCAGGTTTAGTTTAAAACATTTTCAAATGACTGAGTTGCAAACTAGTTTTAATCTACAACTAGTTTTTAATCCCACAAACTAGTTGAAAAGCCATGTAGTGTATACATGTAGCGCTCTTCTACGCTTGTGCTCTGTTCACAGTGAATGTATTTGGATTTGTACATTTCCTTTTTTAAACTTGGCAGCTTTTGAAACTCGGCCAGTGCCGTGCTTCCCAACACGCGTGGAAACAACGAAGCAGGCTAGGTAAATCCAGATAGCCAACGTTTAATTATCAAGAACTAAAGCTCTGATTTTCGAAAACGCAGTTATTTCAGTCTACAATACTTTCTTATTCTTATCTCCTACCTACAGTTTTGAAGTATGGCAAAAATATAGGACAGGTTTATCGGTGGAAGCATTTGCCGACATACTCTGCTAGCACAAACATTACCAGAATATAATCCCTATGTCTTATAGCTGGTAGCACTTTCTGACACACTGATTTAACGTTGTCTGCTGTTAAAATGATCATGCTAATAAAAATAAAACGTGTACATAAAAAAAAAAAACCTACAAGTTATTGGGTGTAGTAGCATGGATTTATGGGCGGGGCCCTAAAGCAGCTAAACATGACATCCTTTTGTTTTGCGCATGCGTGGTAAGTGTGGGTAGGACAAATTTATAGAGCACCTGATGGTATTTAGTCATCACAAGATGTGCCCGAGACCTTGTTAGTGTGAAATTTAACTGCAAACTCATTTGTACAATTAAAAGATTTTTACAGCGGCATCTGTGGAAATTTGGAATTACACTTAAATTTTTTACGTGATATCGTGAAGTGCTCGGAATTAAAGTGTGATATTGCATTTATTAATCAGACTTTAATTACACACACATAAGTGCGTATTAAAAATATTCAGTTGAATTTTAAAGAAAAACTAATATATCTGTTGATCATCTGTTGAGATGAACTAATGATTTTTTTCAAGGTCGTTTTTTTTTTTTTTTTTAAGATTAAAGCGAGTTTTCTATTTAAATTTCAAATTAGCATATCTTCTCTTCCCGTGGGCGGACTGCGATGAAACAAAGCCTATATGTTACCTTACGTTTGGCCACATGAAAACCACACAAAAATTTGTTCTGTGCCTCCGAGTGGCTCAGTGGTAAAGCGCTCGCCCTATCATCCAGGGATCGCGAGTTTGATTCCCGTGTGATGCTGTAAACTCTCGCAGCCGGAGGTCTAGAGCTGATTGGCTGAGCTCTCTCAGAGGGGAGGGATGAGAGGTACTTAGTGCTCCCACATTAATCACGGCTCTACAGCCAATCAGGGGCGTCTGTGAGCTCACGAAGCGGAAAGCGGGGAGGAATTGGACACGACTAAATTAGGAAGAAAATCGGGGGGAAATCAAAAAAAAAAATTGTTCTGTAGTTTTTACATGATGCGCGCACAAACAGACAGACATAATGTATTCTATTACTCATCTAGCACCTCATCAAATAATTTTTTCGCAAATATCTTCAATGTACAGACACGCCTTCATAGGTTTGCCTGGTCATCAGCAAATAATAACATTTTGGCTCCTAAACATTTGATATGGTTTCTAAATATTTTCCATTTGCTAAATTTGCTAACTTGTGCTTATTTAGAGCAATGTAGAACACAATATGAATTTAATGCTACAGAGTAATGAGCTATTTGAAATAAATCTGCTTAACTAAATCAGTGTGACTCAGTGTACCTGCTTTCTGCTTGATAGTATCCTTACCGATAGTTTTGGTGGCTAGAGTGATCAACTCCTCATCATCGTTGGATGTGGCACCTGTCCGCTTGAGCAAAGTCAAGCCACGTCTCCGGCTCATGTATCTGCCCACCATGTATCCTAAAGCCAAAATGGCTCCGTGCTGGGACTCGGGACTCTGCGTTCCAAAGACAGGAGTCGACAAACACTTTAATCCCATTTTTAATCCTGCTAGCACCATACATAAAGGCTACTCGAGCAGGACTTTTTGAAAATCTTTTGCCTGCTGGACCTGCTTCATATCACAATGATACAGAACTCACAAAACAAAAAGTAAAAGGACATACATGCGTGTCTCTAGTGATCTTGATCAGGTTCTGGACAGCTGTTTTGAGTTCATTGCCTGACATGGTGGAGACAACCACTGCATAGAGCTGAGCAGCTAGCTCCCGCATGTCCTCCTTATTGGTGTTCATCAGGCCCTAATCAAACCATATTAACTGTCAATATTCATATTTAATTGAACAAAATTTCTCTCACTTTTCAAAAATAAAATTTCTCACTTTAATCCAATCAATTCTGTTGGCAAATCTTGGAGCGAGTTTCTGAGGACAGACGGACACCACCTCTAACAAGCAATACATGACCGGAATCCCTGCACAGAAAAAAAAAAAAAAAAAAAAAAACACATACAGACCAGTTATATGATTAAAACATGACCTAATTTCATGATTTTACTGTAGTTACTGGAATAAGCTCATAATTATTAGACACAGCCCAATATATTTCCTTGTGCATTTATGTGCAACACTGGAAAAAAACACAAACTTTGCAAGCAAAGAATTGTAATTAACTGGAGCTTCACAAAATGAAGAATTACTTTTATATAAATAAATTCCACTAATTAAATTCCACTTCATTTCCACACTAAAATGTCCATAAATTTCTATATTTTTCTATATTTGTACAGGATCATTTCTTCTCCATATTTGTACAGCTAGGTTTCCTTATATTTTTCTTATATTGTCTACAGTATTTTGTATTCTATAGATATATTATGCTTTCTTACCTAAATTTACTTTCTATTTTATTTCTTTTTATTCATATTTATTTCCTATTAATTGTCTTTTATTTTAATTAAGTATATTTACTTCCTATTGATTGTCTTTTATTTTAATTAAGTATATTTACTTCCTATTGATTGTCTTTTATTTTAATTAAGTATATTTACTTCCTATTGATTGTCTTTTATTTTAATTAATTATATTTACTTCCTATTAATAAAATTTGAATTTGAACCCCTGGGTTAAAAATTCCAGTGCTTTTGCTGACACTTTAATTTCTGATCGCATGGAGATATCCTTTACCTCCAACGGCCGACAGCAGCTGTTGCAGCAGATCCATGTAGACCTGAACCGGATTGGCCTCTCCTCCTTTAAGCGCAGAGGAAGAGGGTGGAGCTTCAGTTGCGAGCAAAGAGCGAACGTACCGGCCAACAACGGGAGCGTCATCCTGCATGTCAATCAAACTTTGCGAAGCAGGTGAGGCTCCAGCACTATGAGCCAAACACATCCTGAGATACAACACAATCTAAAAAATAAAATAAAAAAAGCAAGAGGAGGAAAAAGAAAAGGTAAATGGCGCTCGTTGGCTCGATACTTACTAATAAATAATTTATATTAAAAACTGCTGCAAGAGACAAATGGAGAAGAGATATATCGATCGATTGTTTTCACCTCTTCAAATGTGGCAGGGTTGAAAGGTAGGGTCGAAGTTCCAACGATGTATTTAGCTGGAGTCTTCATCCTCTCTGCGGCCTAAAACACATCGCGTGATGACGATATTAAAACACTGAACGACAAAACAAACCTATTAGGGTTATGTAATAGCTCAACAATGGCACACAATTATTAATCAAACGCAAACGGTTATTAATTGATTTTTATTACAGACGGCCTGACCTTCTCCTGAATGTAGCTGACCATCTCAGCGAAGGAAGGCATTGGCTTGAGCTGTTCTTTCTCCGCATTCTTAGGTGGGAGAGATCTGAGAGAACGCCGAGCCTCTGCTGACACTTCTTCACGACTATAGTTAAAATATGAAAGCTTTGAAAGATACAAATATACAAGTTATAATGATAATAATAATAGTTCGTAAAATTGACTTACGGATCTCCTGCAGCTAGCAGAAGCAGGTATCTAGAGGGAACATGGTCAGGTGCAAACACTACGCTGGCGAACTTCATTGCCACTTGACGCACCTGCACTTCCGGCTGAGAAAAATCAACATACAAGACATTTTTAATAATAAAAATCTAGGTCATTCTTCAAGTCATTTAAATAAATATATATAGATATATCTTATCAGTACAAAGGCATGTGACAAACCTTTCCTATGTATGCAGCGACCAGTGCCTCCATTAGGTTAAGGAGCGCCCCATGCAGGTTGACATACGCACCCACCATCATAGACAAAGCCTCTTGTATAGCCAGTCGCACATCAGCTTCTTCCTGTTAACACCAAGGTGGGAACATCATTTAGTTAAATGATTTAGTAAAAAAAAAAAAAAAAAAAAACATTTTAAGGTTAAAAAAATGCAAGTTTTTTTTTCCCAGTCAGACTTGCCTTGCACATGGACTCAAAGAACTGCTGGACCAGGGCTATGTCTTTAGTGAAGAGCTGCGGCATGCGGCTATAAGGAAACATATATTATTCGAACATCTTTAGAGAACTGAGAGGGGGGAAAAAAAAAGAAGTCTTCAACCATTTGAAATAATAAATCACCTTGAAAGCTTTCCAACAGCTGAGTAGGCCATACACAGCAATTTAGGGTCCTGAAGAGCAAAATTAACAGCAGTGTTTATTTAAGATTACGGTAATTCCGTTTTAAGTTTATTCATAAGTGGTCAGATTACTGAAAGTCAGTTAAAATTCAAGTGGTGAGAATAGTTATTATATAAGAGCTGTTTCAACCTCCTTGTACTCGTTGATGAGCTTGGTAAGGCCATTCAGCAGCATCAGGCCCAAGGGCTTATTACTATCAGGACACCTGCAGAGAGAGAGAGAGAGAGAGAGAGAGAGAGAGAGAGAGAGAGAAAAAATCATTTTCAAAATGCTGACCAAATACTATAGACCAGCCTTAGATTTACTAAGGAATAATTGGGAGACAGATTTAGCTGAACCAATTTCAGAGGAAATCTAGCACAAAATATTACATTTTTTCACCATCCATCTGCCTTAGACATGCTGTAATACAATTTAAGATACATTGGTCATACATGGTCATACATTGGTTATACAATCGTTACATTGGTCAGAATAGTATTTTTGAGACCTTCTCAGAACTAGTTGGAGAGCCATCTCCATTCATTGCATTGTTCGGTGTGGCCCCGGAAAACACTAGTTTTAGCAAAAGGAAAATTTAAATATTGGCCTTCTGTTCTCTTATGGCTAGGAGATTGATACTGACTAAATGGAAAGACCCTATTCGACCGACATTTAGTCGCAGGATAAGGGAAGTGAAGTACCATCTTACGCTGGAGAAAATTAGGTATACAGTTGCACATGTTATAATATCTGGCAACCTTTCTTAACCTTTGTTGAGGAAATGAACACAGGGAATATGGTAATGTAAAGAAAGACTGGGGGGAATATTATTAATGCTATTACTATTTTTTTTATGAAATAAAAATATGAAATAAAATAAAAACTTTGATCAAATACTATAGAACAGAGGTGCTGAATTAAAATTTTAAGAAAGTCCGGTCAATAAAATTTTCTTCGAGTCGAGATCCGAATTTGAGTCTTGTGTTAGGATACGGGTATCTATCTATCCATCTATCTATCTATACATGCAGATACTGTAAGTGAGAATTTTATGAGAAGTTAAAAATTTCAATAGCATTTCAGTAATCTCCATGCATCCCAACCATCCATGTAGAAATTTCTGTAGTCGAACTTGTGAGCGTTGAGGCCAATGGTGACCATTGTATTTCTTCACATTTTGTACGACCGTGGTAGGACCTCCAGTCAACATTCAGACACTTGTGAATGCAACTGTTATTGCTAATTTGGGAACGCCAATTTGCCTAATCTGCCTGTCTTTAGACTGTGGGAAGAAACCGGAGAACCCCAGGATGAATCCCACCAAGCATGGGGAGAACATGCAAACTCCATTTCCATGCACACAGACCCTGGGCGGGATTCGAACCCAGGACCTGAAGGAGCAAGGTTACACTGCTAACCACTAAGACACCGTGCCGCCATTTCAATACTATTTATTGTCAGTTTTCAGTAACAATGTTAAATTGAAATTTGATGGCCTTGTATATTCTGAATTATGGAATACTCTCTCATACTGGTCTCTCAGTTCGGGTATTTTACACGCCCTCACCTCAGACTGCTGCATACACGGTTGCTCTAACAACAGTTATCACCACTTTTCCCCCCCATAGTGGAGCTTCACATTGTTGCTTTTTATTATCACCACAGTTTCAGAAAATATGAGACAAACTGGTTTTAAAATTCCAGCGAGAAGAATAAACATATAATGATCTGTTCATTCGTACAGATTCACTTTTTCGGAGTGAGTCATGCTGTGTCATGCTTTCGTTTCTTTTTCCACACACATTGTCTATACGCGGTAAACTATAATGTTGATCGACTATGTTGAGTGACACATATAGCCACTCCCACCTCAAGGGTAAAAAAAACCACTAGATTACTGCTATATTAATTATTCCCTGTTTATCAAAAAAGCATCAGATATGTGCTACAACAAGGACACTTACACAACACAGATGTGGTGCACAAACTGTAAAGTGAGAGACAGGAGTTTATTGTTGGTGTTGGCGCCGAACAGCCCGTCATAGACAACCTAAAAAACATAAAGCACCCGTTAAAATTAATGAGCCTTCTCAAAGTCAAAGCATCCCTCCCCACTGTTCCTAATCATTTATTAGGCAGGCTAGTTAAATATGCGTCACTCTCTCACTCACCTGGATGTTTGCAGGGAAACACTCGGCAGCGAGTCTGGAGCGAAGCAGATGAGGCAGAATTTTCATCTTGACCCTGGTGCTGACCGGTTCATGCTTCAGTTCTCGCTTCACCGAGGCCCCCTGTGTGGATGTGGTGACGGGACGGAACGCAAATTACACGACTGATAGGCGACATGTGAAATAAAGCAACAGGTCGATGTACAGTGAGTAACATTAATAAGGAGCATACCTTTGTTTTGAGTGGAATATCGCCCAAGTAAACCTTGAACATTTTATTAATGATGAGTGGGTTGTTCCAATCAATAATGCTGCAACAGAAACAGACAATTTAATATTTAAATTTATTTAAAAAACACAATCTAATAATAATAATAATAATAATAATTATATTAACACTCGATATAGCACCTCTGCTTGCTTTTCAGTTCGAGATCAGCTGCCGTGGCTACGCTGTGCCTGGTGTCGCTAGAGGCAACAACCAGGTGGACGACTGTTTCGACTTCGGGTACCTGCTGCGCCTCGATGAACTTCACAATACCCAGCTTGCACTACAGAAAGAACAGTCAGTACACCAGTGATCAGGTCTGATGTGAACATGTGACTTTCCATAATCAGTGTTAAACGCGAGTCAGTCAGCAACATTGCCATTGCCAAAAGTGTCCTTGATCATTGTTACCTGATGAATAAGTTCAAACTGATATGCTTTGATTAAAAACAAAAAATGCGTTTACATTAACACACTTCAGCATCAACATTCACCTGCTCCAGCTGTTCAGGACTCCACTGTGCTTCTCCAATAACTCTTTTAACATTATACAGGCTCATCCCTGGAGGAGGCTGAGGAAGGCTCTGTCCTGCTCCCGCTCCACCTGAAGAGCCTCCCTGTGGGGAGGAGGGAGTCGGACGGCTTGCCTGCTCATTCAACACAAACCTGTTAAAGTGAAATAGAAAGTGAGCTTTTCCTATTAGGGATGTTCCACTTTAACGTTCCGTGAAGCCAGACAACTAAAGGCATGTCAAACGTTCTACTTCTACTGCAAATATTCATTTTGCTGACATCACACCTAATCTTGGCTCTTTACTGCCACAGAGGCATATAGTCATATGTTAAAGTTCCTTTAACACACTTCACAAACAAACACCCACCCATAAGGCATCAGGAGGACGTCGAGCATGAACTCCAGAAGCTGATGAACTGTTTTGGGCTTCTCCGTGAGGACAAAGGGTGATGCTTTAGACGGCTCGGTCGGATATTTCATGTGGTACAGAGTAGGAACCAGCAAATGCATCAAGCTATTTAAAAAAAAAGAAAAGAAAAAAAAATCTGTGATATTAGCAATTTATTGCAAATATTTACCTTGACCATTAGTATCTCTGAAAGTCATTTTTATATTTGGACGCCATAAAAATGGTGTCCATGTGCTAGAGATGTCCTGTTTTACGATTACAATAGATTTTTACTTCTTCTTCTGCCGAAATGTTCTGAGCACCTTCCTTTGTCTCTTGTGCAGCGAAATTACAGCGTTCAAGACGTGAGATCAGACTCACCTGTCCTGCTGAGGCTCAGGTTTGCCCTCCATGGCTGTTAGCAGAGTGGGCGCAAGCTCACATTGTTTGGCCACATCCAGTCTGGGGTAACCCATCTTTATGTAGATTATTGTAAAATTCTGCAAATATACACACATTACTTCTTAGTCAATGCAAAAAAAAAAAATCACAATGAGATTATTTAGCTGTGATATGTAAGTAGTCACATTTTATCTAGGTCAGGAGTGCTGAATTAAAAATGTAATGTCAAGGCAATACACCTTCATTCCAGCGAGGACAGTATTTCATGTATATGTTAGGATTCAGATCTCTATACATTAAATATTTCTGTCTTGCTGTTGAAACTGACATTTTTTTGTCTACCCTCAAGTAAAATCTAAGACACCGCGAACAAGCATACCTTTAAAAATGTTGCATCAATAAGTTTTTTTTTGTGTGTGCTGCCCCAAAATCCATGCTACTTTAATTGCACATTTATTTGCACGCTGCAGGGCTGGAAACGAATGTGAAAGGACTCTGGTTCGTCGGACATACCACGCTCTCAGTCCGGTTATTTTACAAGCTCTCACCTCAGACTGCTGATACTCAATTTGCTCAAAAACCTGCATTTGCCTCAAAGTGATGCGTCACGTCACTGCTTTTTATTATCACCACGGTCTCCAGAACATACGAGACGAACTGGTTTTAAACTTCCCGCACGAATAATAAACATATATTGATCTGTGCGTTCATCTTTGAAGATTCAGTTTTCATACTCTACTTTCCTTTTTTGGAGTAAGGCATGCTATGTTGCGCTTTCATTTCTGTTTCTTCTGCACACTCTGTCCATACACGGTAAACTATCACGTTGACTTGTTCTGTTAAGTGACATGTATAGCCATTTATATTAATTATATAAATATATAAATAAATTATTCTCATTTATCAAAAAAGCGTCAGGTGACAAATAGAATTGTAACTCAGTCCAGATGGTAGCCCCACCCCCACATCTGTGTGTATTCAGATGTAAAGGCGATTAAGATGGAAAGATCCAGATTAATATCACTGTACAAACATAACATCTTGCAGAATAATGTGTGTATATCTGAGTGTTTACATACTGTGACAAAAGAGACTGCTGCTGGGTCCTGGTATTGCACGAGCAGCGTCTCGACGGGCAGCTGGATCTTAGGCCGACTCTTAATCCTTTTATTCAGGTGAACCAGTAGCTCCATAACCTGTAAAGGGTGCAACCATGACAGAACATTTCAGCTGGTAGAAACAACGACAAAAAGCACATCGCATGCACATGCGAACGACAGACACGGCCCCACCCAACTGTGTATTATGAAAACGGACTCACTTTTTTGCGAACTCCCTCTTGAGCACTGGAGAGCTTGAGGAGAACAGGAGGCAGGAACTTTGATATGACATCTTGCAACTGTTCGTCGGTGTCAGCATGGCCCAGTCGCAGGAACACGCGCTCCAGCTGATCTGGAGGAGAGCGAGGGAAAGAGGAGGACGGAAAGGTGGTTCAGTACTACATATTCACAGATCAGCCATAACATTATGACCACCTGCCTAATATTGAGTAGGTCCCATCTTTTTCCTACCTTCCTATCACAACCTGTATTAACCTTTTGATCGACACAAGCGCTTCTATTGGATATATACTGTATATCCCTATATATATATATATATATATATTAGTTAAACAGAACTGAAGTGATGAGATTAAGAAGTACAATAGCTCTAAAGTGCATTTGCAGACAAAGAGCAGATTATATGCATGACAAACTGATCATTATTGCATAATATACAATAAATAAACCTACACAATTGATCACCTCACATCAGATCACATATCATATCTCATCCACAGTCTAACAAACCAAACGAAACACAGCCACAGCTTGGCACTGTGCTGTTTCTGTAGCATGTTAGCTACTGTAGCTAGCAAACTTCAACCACCGCATATACACAGACCCAGCTTCATTTAAGACACAGCGCTCACGTATTTCACGCGCCACATCTACATGACACTGCGCAATAAGCACGTATAACACATTAATAAAGCGTTTCGTGCACGGAAGGGAAGCGCGGAGCTCCGTAACGGTTAAAAAAAAAACACACTTTCATTTAGGACCATGACTGTGCACTGGGCCTTTAGCACTGAGCTGCCGGCTAGCCCTGCATTACACAGCGCGAGCACGGCGGGGTATTCATACTAACGACACTTATAGACATTTCTGCTCTTCATACGAAAGACTGTACGAAAATGATACTGAATATGAGCGTAGGTTTGAGGGAGTGTGAGCGAAAAGGCAGGCAAACTTACTTAGCTCGTCTTGTGCAGCCATGTTGAAATGACGTCACTGGTGCTGAACCGCCACTCCCCCCATCTCTCGCGCTCTCACTCACGCGCGCTCTCTCTCTCTCTTTCTCTCGCTCTCCTTCTCATTCGCTAAGTTTTCTGTCTCTTTTACTTCATCTTTTTTCCATCTCCCTCTTCTGTCTTTTTTCTGTTTGTCTACCTATTCCTAAGTCTGTCGCTGTCTTCTTTGTCCTCTGTCCCTTCTTTGTCTCCTTCTCTAACTTTTTATATTTCTTTGCATGTCTTTGTCTTCTTCCATGTCTCTCTCTCTCTCTCTCTCTCTCTCTCTCGCTCTCACTATCTGTATGTCTACCTATCCCTTACTCTGTCACTGTTTTTTTTTTCGGTTTCTGTCTGTCTTTCTGTCTGTCTGTTTTTTACTGCCACGTTTTCTGTCTGTGCACTTGTGATATGATGTGATGTGGTCACTCACTGCCCCTAACATGGTGGTGTGTGTGTGTGTGTGTGTGTATTGTCCTGTGCTCACCCAGTAGGTTGGGCAGTTCAAGTTGGGGATGATTTTGTTGAAAGCTATAAGGGCAATAAACAGTCAACCACACCAATGACTGACAAATTCGGCACATAGTCACTTTACACACATAACCACTACACCACCGTGCCACCAATGATATATTAATAAATACATTAATCAATTTTTTGGACCATATTTCGTTTATGTAGTGCTCAACAGTTCGGCACTATCCTTCCAGGATTGAATAATGCGTTGGACAGTCCTTAACACGATTCCAATAATAATTAAAAAATCAGTTTTGATTGATGCAATAATTTGGCCCTTCTGAAAATGTGAATTTTTGTAGCCAGGCAGTGTTAAAACTTATACACAAGTGTATAAACTTATATCTGTGTGCAGTTATATTATTGTTAATAATACATGTAGTAATAATAATAATAATAGTATACATGGAAATGCTCTTACTTTTACAATTAAACATAGCTGTGATTTCTACTGTCAATGTTTTTGATGCAACTTCACCAGATGTCTAGCTTTCCAATTGAAGTCACGGACAGTATTGTGCATGGTGGTGTAGAGGTTGGCACTGACGCCTTGTACCTCCAGGGTCCAGGTTCGATTCCCTGCCAGGTTCGACTCCCTTCTCTGTGTGCATGTTCTCCCTGTGCTTGGTGGGTTTCCTCCGGGTACTCCGGTTTCCTCCCACTGGCTAAAGTGGGTCTAAACAGCTGTAAAACCATAAAAAAAAACAACTTGTTAGTAACACTTATCAGAAAAAAGGTAAATACAAAATGCAGTTTGTAAATGATGATTTCATTTATTAAAGGCAAATTAAAAAGGCTTTACAAACCTACCTGGAACTAATTACTAAAACGTAATTGCCCCATAAACCTAATAACTGGTTGTGCCATCCTTGGAGGCAACAGCTGCAAACAATCATTTGCAATACCCAGCAATGAATCTTTCACATTACAGTGGAGAACATTTGGACCACTGACCACTCTTGTATGCAGAATTGTTGCAATTTGGCCATATTGGGGTTTTTTGAGCATGAACAGCCTGTTTAAGGTCATGCCACACCACCAACTGGATTCGAGTCCAGAGTTTTACTCTGCCACTTTTTTTTTTGGAGCCATTCAGAGGTGGACTTGCTGGTGTGTTTTGGATTAAGTGTGCTTGAGCTTGAGGTCATGAACCGATGGCTGCTACATTCTCCTTCAGGATTTTTTGAAAGAGCACAGTATTCACGATTCCATCAATGATGGCAAATCATCCAGGTCCTGAAGCTGCAAAGCAACTACAGACCATCACACTACCACCACCATGTTTGACTTCTCTTTGTAAAACACTGTTAGTATATGCAAAAGTTCCACTTTTGTTTTATCAGTCTTAAAAAAAGTATTGGGAATAATCAAGATTTTTTTTTGGCAAATGTGAGATGAGCGTTTGTGTTGTTTTTAGTCAGCAGTGGCTTTTCGCCTTGGAACTCTCCCATGGATGTCATTTATGCCCAGTGTCTTTTTTATTGTTGAATCATGAACGAACACTGCAGTTTAGATGTTGTTCTGGGTTCTTTTATGAGCTCCTGGATGAGTCATCTTTGTGCTCTTGGAGTAATTTTGGTAGGCTGGGCACTTCTGGGAAGAGTCACAACTGGTACAAGTTTTCTCCATTTGTGGATAATTGCTCTCACCATGGTTCACTTAGAAATGACTTTGTAACCCTTTCCTGATTGGTACATGTCAATTACTTTGTTTCTCATCTGTTCTTGAATTTCTTTAGATTGTGTTTTTTTCAGATATTTTATTATGCTTCACTTTGTCTGGCAGGTTCAATTTCAATTCAGTTCAATTTCTATAGCGCTTTCAACAATGGTCATTGTCTCAAAGCAGCTTCACAGAAATTAAAAGAAAATTTATGGAAGTGTGTATGTGTGAGCAAAATTATGAGCAAGCCAAGGGTGACGACAACAGCGGCAAGGAAAAACTCCCTTAGATGGCAATAGGAACTACCTTGAGAGTACCCAGACTCAACAGGGAACCCATCCTCATTTGGTGATAATCGATAACAGAAATCATATAACATCATGTGTGTTATGCAGCTGAAAGTTCAGTATAACAGAAGTTGTTTCAATTAACATGAAGCACAGGGATGAGTCAGCAGGTGCATATGGGGTCTGGATCACTGAGAGCTCAGCAGCAGCATGTGTAGCTCCAAACCATCATAAAACAGAATCCAGTTGGAGCAGGTCCTTCTCTCTATGCCTCAGGGTCCTCGCCGGGGTGACCTCTGTCTACTGAAGCTGGCACAATCTCCAGATGCCTCGGGATGGGTAGAGAAATAAAGAGCAGGTGGAAGGAATTAGCGTAGTTGCCATTCGGGGTTGATGCACTGGTTAGGTATGTGGGAGCTAAACCATTTAGAGCCTTGTATATAAGTAATGCTATTTTGTGATTAATTCTAAACTGAACAGGTAGCCAGTGCCGGGATGATAATATTGGGGTTATATGATCATATTTTCTTGATCTAGTTAGAACCCTGGCAGCTGCATTTTGGACTAACTGTAGTTTGTTTATTGAGGATGCAGGACAACCACCTAGTAATGCATTACAATAGTCCAGTCTGGAGGTCATGAATGCATGAACCAGCTTTTCTGCATCAGATACGGGTAAAATGTTCCTAAGCTTGGCAATATTTCTAAGGTGGAAAAAGGCTGTTTTTCATCCGGAGATCGCCAGTTCAAATCCCGGGTGGTGCTGTAACCTCTCGCAGCCGGAGGTCAAAGGAGAGCTGATTGGCCGAGCTCTCTCAGAGGGGAGGGATGAGAGGCACTTAGTGGTCCCACATTAATCACGGCTCTACAGCCAATCAGGGGCGTCTGTGAGCTCGCGCAACGGAGGGAGCGGATAGCGCTGTCCTCCGAGTGTGTTACGCCACCCCCAACGGTGCGCGGGCGAGCAGTTCGAAAAGATGCGGTCGGCTGGCGTCACATGGTTCGGAGGAAACACGTGATAGTCTTCGGCGCTCCCGACTGAGTGGTAGTAGTAGCCTTAATGTGGGAGCCCCCTAGTGAAGGGGAGGAATTGGACATGACTAAATTAGGGAGAAAATCGGGGAAAAAAAATAAAAAAAAGGATAAGTTTTTATCAGGATCATCAGTATCAATGGAAACTAATCCCATGTCTTCTAATGATGTTACCCAAGGGAAGCATGTATATGGAGAACAGCAGCGGTCCTAAAACTGACCCTTGTCGGACGCCATATTTCACTGGCATTACACAGGACAGTTCTCCATTTAGATCTACAGAATTGATCAGACAGGTAGGATCTAAACCATTTTAATGCCTGTCCCTGAATACCTATGTGATTTTGTAAGTGATCTATGAGAATATTATGATCTATAGTGTTGAATGCAGCACTAAGATCAAGTAAGACGAATATTGAGATGCAGCCTTGGTCCGAAGCTAAAAAGTCATTTGCAATTTTAACTAGTTTAGTTACCTGACTGAAATTCTTCGAGAATATTGTTTTCCTGCAAGAATTTGCATATTTGAGCTGATACTACTTTTTCTAATATTTTTGATATAAACGGAAAGAAGAACCGGTCTGTAATTTGTTATATAATTTGGGTCTAAATTAGATTTTTTAAGAAGAGACTTAATAACTTTAGGGGTCGAAGAAGAAATTTGAACAGATCCAGCAGATTACTTGTGAATCTGTCTTTAGTAGTTGGATTAATATTTCCACCAAATTGATAACGTGGGGAGACAGAGGTCATGATCTGTGATCTCATTACTTTGAGGTAGAATCTTTATATTAGAGACATCTATACCATGGGATATAATGAAATCTAGCGTATCATTAAAGCGATGAGTTGGTCTATTTATATTTTGTTTAACCCCAAAGGAATTTAGCAAATATTTATTTATAAATATTTTTGCTATATATATTTACACAAAATTAACTCATTCCTTGATTCAACCTGTCTGGCATAATCAGGCCTGGGTGTGGCAAGTGCAATAATTTTTTCACATAAGGCCAGGTAGGTTTGGACAGCTTTTTTCGCTTAATAATTGAAATCATAATTTAAAAATGGCCTTTTGTTACCTTTGTGTAATTTTCGTTTGATGAAGTGACAAATATGCAAAAAAAAAAAAAAAAAAAATCAGGAAGGGGGCGAGTACTTTTTCACAGCACTGTATATGGAACATATACAAATAATATATTTTTTACTAAATAATTAATAATAAAAAATATTAATAAGTATATTAATAATTCTAAGTAATAAGTAGTAAATTAATAACCTTATTTTGCTTACAATACGAAATTTTGTAAACACGAAAATCAAACCCAAAACTATCTTTTTTTCCCCTAAACAAAACAAAACAAAAACAAACAAAAAAAAAACAAATTTGACCTTCCTTAATAAACAAGCTGAAGAAGATGAAATAAATATGTTAAATAAACAATATGTCGTAAACATTTTATTGTGCAAATAATTACGTTTAAATATTTGTTTTTCTGAGTCTGTGGAAAAGAAAAGGAATGCACGCGGAACCGTTAGAACGTAACCCCCTGACCCCGCCCACTTGTGAGCGCAGACGTAGGCCACGCCCCCTCTTCTGTTTCCACGCCTTTAGAGAACCGGAGCAGCGCGAGAGGAAAACAAGGCGGCTGCGATGTTTCTGCGCTGCGACCTCGTCGGCGTTCGGCTTGAAAACTGTAGCTGCAGTCGGCAGCCGAAGGTAGGCTCGGCGCTTCATGCTTTTCATACGCTGTATATATTAATATGTGCGTGCGTGCGTTTCGGAGGATTTTGACGTCGCGGCGTGTTGAAGCCTCTCTTCCCCTGCTCTAGCAGGAAGCTTAAAAGTTGCAGCAGAAGCGTACTGCTGCTTTCGTGGCCCGGTGCTGAACGCTGTGTTCAGATGAAAGATAAAGGCTTTTGATCACGAGGCGATGTGCATCCAGCTCATGATCACGCCTGCGCGTGCGTTTATTTCTAGCACTGCACCCTGTACCCTTGTGCACTATAGTGTCTGCTGAATGACTTTGGGGTCCAGTGCTCAAAAAACATCTTAAATAAGATCAGATGGGAACCTTGTGCACCCCCTCATCATAATGTTTTCATTCTAGCTATGAGAATGTAGCCATAAATGCATTACATTACAATTTGCATGTCTACTTTTTCTTCAGGTGATGTTCCTGTATATGCCCTATGCATAAGCCCTGTGCCAGCGATGGAGTCCAGGCTGCCAGCGGAGCTATGGCGCCTTATCCTGGCTTATCTACCCCTGGCTGATTTGGGCCGTTGTTGCCTGGTATGCCACGCATGGCGGGAGCTCGTATTGAGTCTGGATAGCACGCGCTGGCGCCAACTCTGTCTCGGCCTCTCGGAGTGGCGGCATCCGAATTGGCCGCGCCGACCTCACCTGGCACCGCCGTCCTGGCGTGAGGCGCTGCGCCAGCAAGCCCTGGCAAGCCGCACATGGACGCAGAACGGAGCTGAGCTCCACTCGTCTACCTGCCTGCACCTGTTCCGGCGCAGGAAGGACAGGAAAGTGTGGCACGTGGGCTCCGTACCCGGGCATGGCTACGAGACATTGAGAGGGGCGCTGGCGACTGCTGGGCCATACGATAGGCTGCTGCTCCATCCAGGTATTTACGAGGAGCAGGCAGAGGTGACTCTGAAAGTGCCTGTCGAGATTGTAGGGATGGGGAAGCTTGGTGATGTGGCGTTGCTGGTGAGCTTCGATCAGCAGTGCCCGACTGCCAGGCTCTGTAACTTGGTTTTGATGCCAGCATGGTTTTCACCAGTCGTTTATAAGGTAAGCAAACACACACACACACAAGTTTCAAATATGATATTTAAAAAATTTTAATTCCTAAAATTTTTCTGCTTTGCATTCCCTAGACATCTTCAGGTCATGTCCAGTTGGACAACTGCAACTTCGAGAGCTGTCAGTTGCATGTCAGAGGACCGGGCACCTGCCAGGCTCGATTCTGTTCGTTTGCCCAGGGCAGCTCCGCCCACTTTCTAGGCGTAGCCATAAGCCTAATGGACAGCTGCGAGTTTTCTGGTGGTGACTCTGCTTCTGTCACTGTGGAAGGTCCACCAGTTTCTGAGCGCAACTGGGCATGTAAACACCTGGCTGCTTTGGCCAAAATGTTAACCATCTCAACCCTGTCTGCGAGAAGTCAAGATGCAAAAGAAAACCTGAGTTCCAGAGATTCAGCCCTCGAGGACTGGACTAAACAGGACATGGACTGGGAGAGTGGAAGGACCAAATTGAAATCCATCAGTAGAGGTCTTCTTTCAGGCCAGGAGGGCACGATGATCGAGGATGACGGTATGGACACATCCAGCGATTCTTGTGATGATGAGAAACTAGAAAATGGAAATAATGTAGGTTACACGCTGTCCTACGAGCAGCATGGTCTCGCGCACCTCTTGGAGACACGGAAGCCAGATTTTTCCACGTTTCCTGTGCTGCTGAGCCTGAGTGCAGAGCTGCAGAGGGATGCCGAGGCACAGGAGCTGGCGAATTCGGTGCATGGGTGCCTACTGCACCACTGCCTGCTGCGTGATGGCAAAGGTGGCGTTCATCTGTGTAATCATGCCCAGGCGAGACTGGAGGCCAACGTGTTTCGAGGACTTAACTATGCTGTGCGCTGCATCCAGTATGCCAAGGTAAGCAGGACAGGGGAACGTCAACCCCCTGGATAACCTACAGTAGAACGCACTGTTCTGGTACAGGACCCTTAAATAAAAATCACAAGTAACTTGGGGAGATCAATTTTTACACTCAAGCATCAATAGTACTACAGCGTAACTGATATGACCGTATAGAAAGTATTTTGCATTTATGCATTACTCAAGTCAGGGCAGATAGTTTTGTGTTAATTAGCACCTCTGACAAAATTTCCGACTTAAACAAGGTACAGGTTTACATTATATTAATGTTCTTTTTCATTCTAATACATTACTGTATCTATAATACAGTGCCTTGCAGGAGCAATCACCCCTTGGTGTTTTTTTTTTTTTGTGTGTGTTTTGTTGCAGTACAGCCTAAGGAACACAGGTACAACTCAATTTAAAATGGTTATTTGTTGGGATTTCATCAAAATTTTAATATAACGTTGTGAATGCATATTTATTCCCACTGTTTTGCTGTGAGACCTGTCAACAAGATCAGGTCCAATCAGCTCCTTTCAGAAGTTAACAAATTCGTTGCTTAAGCTCCTCCGGTGTGTAATGAGAGCCTCACATGATCGGTCATAAGATCTCTGTATAAATACACTTGGTCTAAATCAACTCCCAGATTCTGCAAAACCACATAACAACCAAGAAGCTTTTCAAACTGGTTCGCTAGAAAAATCTCAAATTTTGATCCTCACACAGTAAACCATTACATCCAAGAAAGAAGATGGCACTGGGAAAGGCGTGCATTAATCTGCGAGTTAACAATGGCGCTCAGGGTAAGACATAGAAGATCTCTGAAGGAAAGGAGTTTACTGGACTGTGGGGTTGGTGTACATTTCCCACCAATGTAAGTATATAAACTCCATATTGTAATGCAACAGAAAAGGAAAACTCTTGTTGCAAGGCACTTTTCTATAACCTGATGAAATACGCTCTACATAACTTGATTAAAACAGTGCCCACTGTCCAAGCCTCTGTGGCAGCGTTATGATCTGGGGTTGCTTCACTTGGTCAAGTCTTGACTCATCAACGTTATGCAGCAATAAAACAAAGTCAGCTGACGACTTGAATGTACTCAATGACCGTGGTATACCATCTGTGAAGCTTTTCTTCATATTCCAGGACTTCGGCTCAGTCGGTTAAGGCTGTGGGTTACAGGGTTACTGATTGGATGGTTGGGGGTTCAAGCCCCAGTATAGTTAGGTTGTCGCTGTTGAACCGGTGAGCAAGACCCTTAACCCTATCTGATCCAGGGATGCTGTATCCTGCGCTCTGACCCCGGCTTCCTAACAGCTTCTTGTTATATGGGACATTTCTGTATATACGACTGAGTAATAATGTTTTGCCAATTCATTGTTTCAAATTTGTTGCATCCATGCCAAGATACAGTAGGTCACCTAAATGGCTCCTAATTTGAATAGTCTAATGGTGATATGTTAGCATTGCAACTGTGGTATTGAGAAATAGCTGCTTTTCCGCCCCAACATGCGAACGGCCACGTAAGGCCATCGCGACTTACAGTAGGAAGTCTCGGCATGTTTTCTGAGGAGATTTCTTCCTGTTCATGTTAGATGGTGATGTTGCGCAACGAAGTGAGCGGGTGCCGAGCATCTGGTGTTTTCTTGCGGCTCTCCGCTCAAGGCCTCATCGCCGAAAACAACATCCACTCAAACGGCGAAGCGGGACTAGACATACGCAAAGGAGCCAATCCCATCATCCTGGTAACAAGCTTTTTTTTTTTGCATGTGACTTCAAATCTCATCTGCATTTAATGACGACATGTTAACGCAGTGGAAAGATGTTTATAAATTTTTTTACACTAGGTCGTCCCAATGTACTTTATGTCTCGTCCTCATTGCGGCTGGTACAACAGAGCTTTGATTATTGAGCTTTGAGAACCTCCTTTCTTCTCCTAATTTCGCATGCTTTTAATCCTGCTTTTCTCTCTCGGCGCTTTCATGGCTGAAGTGTAACCGGATCCATAGCGGCCTACGTTCTGGGATTGTCGTCCTTGGCAATGGGAAAGGTTCCATCCGCAGCAACCAGATCTACGGCAACAAAGAGGCCGGAGTCTACATTCTTTACAACGGCAATCCTGTGGTCAGGTAGCAAAGAATTTGTGTGTGTGTGTGTGAGTGTTATACAAGCCTTTGTATTCCCTTACTACCTGGTTAGCAGCGTAGACATGATGGTGGGCTTTGCAGATTTCTTTGTAAAATGACGATCTGGATTTTATGTTCACAAGAGAGAATGCTGAGCTGTTCTAAGGATGAACTTGATTGAGTGATGTTCCACAAACTATATACAGTATTAAGCTACACTGTCTGTTTTATGCACATTTGATGATCAAGATTAATTTGATCAATGAATGCAAAAAATGCAAATACACAATGAACACTCATTTCCCCTCCTCTTTCTTTTATCGTCAGTGGGAATCACATATTCCAAGGTCTTGCTGCTGGCATTGCTGTTAACGAGAATGGGAGAGGACTGATTACTGGTTTGTATGATCATTGTCTGATATAACTGATAATATACTCACTCGTTCGCTCACTCATCATTTATAGGTGAAACTCAAAAAATTAGAATATCGTGCAATTAATGCAACTTAAAAGTGTAGCTAATATATGAGGTAGATTAATTTACATGCAAAGCAAGATAGTTTAAGCCGTGATTTGTCATAATTGAGACGATTATGGCATACAGATCATGAAAACCCCAAATCCACAATCTCAGAAAATTAGAATATTACATGCAATCAATAAAACATAGAACAATATCGGACCTCAGAAGACCAGGGTGCTTCAATAGCGGCCTTCAGCTCTTCTGCATTGTTCGGTCTCATGTCTCTCATCTTTCTCTTGGCAATGCCCCATGGATTCTCCATGGGGTTCAGGTCAGGCGAGTTTGCTGGCTAATCAAGCACAGTAATCCCACGGTCATTAAACCAGGTTTTGGTGCTTTTGGACCCTAGAGGGGTAACCACTACACCACCGTGCCGCTCTGATTATATACATTACACAAATTGATCATTGAAGCACAGGAAGCCTGCTAAAGCAATCCCTTATCAGGGTTTAAGATGTATTTTTTTTGGTCCAAATACTTTCCTGAATTCTGAAACAATGGCAAAAATTACATCATGTATGTAGAATTAAAGTTATTAATTCTACATTTTAATAACTTAACACAATTTTAACACTCTTAAAGTTGAGATATTGCTTTCTCTGTCTTAGTCGTCAATCTCGCCTTGAACTCGGTATAAGCCCAATGCTATGAATCACTACCTAGCAAAGCAGTGTGCTTCTATAAATACAAATGATATGATGTAACAGATTGATTACATTGGGGGTGGACTCGTTCTTTATGTGAAATTTAGACCTATTTAAGCGATTTTGTTCACGGCTGACGCAAGCTACAAAGCTAATCCTCGTCTAACACGAGGTTGAATCCTAAATCCGTCTCTAACCCTTGATCAAAGGCACTACTTAGTGTCTGGATACAATAGGGATTGTACACCCTACATAGCGCAGTAGCTTTCCATATAACGCCATTTGGGACGTAACCAATGGGACGCTAAAGTGGAAACGGTGCCGTTGCACTGAATATCAGCATGGCTATTATATAATGATGTCGAGTGGGATATTGTATCAACAAATTATGATTTTTTTTCTTTCTTTGTATTTTGCCATCAATACACCTCCTTCCATGCATGGTGGAACTAACTGACTAGTAAAAATTAATTACATTAACTGCTGGCAACCAACAGGTGAAAGTAGGTTTAAATTCTTAACCGTACTATGTAGGTGAGGAAAAGGTGGGGAGAATAAATCATGAAGGTACTGAAAAGTCCTGATAAAACTTTAAGATTTACTTTATATTTCCACTTATTCCATTTTAGAATAAAGGGTTTCGTGGGTTGTGTTCCAAATGGCATTATATGTAGGGTGTTCTGTACAATCGCTTGTTCCAGACACCAAGTAGTACCCTTGATCAGGGCTTAGAGACGGATGTAGGATTCAGCCTTGTGTTAGAAGATGATTAGCTCTGTAGCTTGCGCTAGCTGTGAACAAAACAACACGGTGGTTCAGGGGCAACTTTGAAGCAATGAATAATTAGACAAAGTGTTGTTTAGGATGACCACATTCTCAGATGTGTTCTCTTGCTGAAAGTGATTCCGTGTCGGGTTTGGTAGCTGCCCACCCCACTTTGTAGTAATGTAAAATATAAAATATGAACCTACTTTCTTCATTCTGCTCATATACGTGGCTCAGAGACTTTTATTATATATTTAATCATATCTATATATACAGTATATTAACATATATATATAATGATTAAATATATTATAAAAGACCCTGAGCCGTTTTATATATGGCGCAGGGACTTTTATTAAAGTATATAATTTTATATATTTATATGTAATTTTATATATAGGGACTTTTATTATATATAATAAAAGTCCCTGAGCCATTATGCTCTATATCATTACCCATGGAATGCTCCATGTCCAATCAGACAACTCAATTGGAACTAAATGTTGTATAATAGGAATTTTGATAAATTTCCTAAATTAGAGTTTTGCAGTGTTGGTACCCAAAGTTCACAGATTACGTTTTCAAACCTACCTATTCTTTTGCTCATAGAAAATGTGATCAGGCAGAATCAGTGGGGTGGCGCAGACATCCGTCGAGGAGGTGACCCAGTCCTACGCAATAACTTCATCTGTCATGGCTACTCTGACGGAGTGGTGGTGGGCGAGAGAGGACGAGGCCTCATCGAGGGCAACCACATCTATGGTGAGAACCTCCTGTCTCCTTAAGATGACGTTTTCTCCTTCTAATTTTTTGGACATTCCTAATGATGAGGATGATGTTATTAATTTGTTCGCGTACTGTAGGTAACAGGGGCTGTGGTGTGTGGGTGATGTTATCGAGCCTTCCGCAGCTGATCGGAAACTACATAACCCATAACCGTATGTACGGGCTGGCTGTGTTTTGCCGGAAAGACCCAGCATTTTCAGCCGGAAGTGAGCGAGGAGGAGGAGAGAGGGAGAGAGGAGGCCAGGAAAACTTTCACGAAGAAGGCGAACTGATTGCATGGGAGAGTGACATGGACAGTGAGGACGAGCGATTCTCGAACCGCCGCCCAATCACCGTGGCTTTAGTGGAGAATAACTGCATCAGTCAAAACGGAGGTGAGAAAGCAATGGACTCTCTTTCTTAACTTATGCGTAGAGGAGGAGGAGGAGGAGGTCTAGTAGAAGTGGTGGTGGTAGTAGTAGTAGTAGGTCAAGGCATGACTTCACTTTAAAGATGGTTGGTTGATGTTTTCATTGCATTTATAACATGACTGACATTTATTAATTAATCCTTAATTGCGAAGTAAGAAATAGACATTTATTAAAAATATTTTAAATGAGAACATGACGCTTCCACTGGCTTATCAATTTGCTAAACACTTTTGTTAAACTCAGAAGTGGGCGTGTATGTGAAAAGCAGCGAAGCACTGAACGTGGTGGGCAACATGGTGGCCGGGAACCGGGCGGCGGGCGTGGCCATCGTTCAGAGCGGGCAGCTGACGCGACTCGTCAGCAACTGCGTCCATGGCAACGGCAGGGCCGGGGTCACGGTGGACCGAGAATGCCGAGTGGAGCTCCGAGGCAACGGCATTTACGGTAACAGTTACCATGGCGTGTGCTTCCGTGGCGACGGGCAGATCGTGGAAAACGACGTGGCTGGGAACGGGGCAATCGGGATACGGCTGATAGAAAGCACAGATGTGAAGGTACGGGGTGCCAAAATGGTGCGGGATTCATTTATAGCATGATGGAATGTTTTGAATGTACAATATGTGTACGTGTCTTGTGTCCTGCAGGTTCTGAGGAATCGCGTGCAGTCTTTGCGCGGTTGTGCTATCTCTGTCAGAGAGCGGGTTCGCGGCGTGATCCAGGAAAACCTGGTGTACCAGGGCTACCCCGACAACAATAAACCGCACATATACACCGACCCTCTCAACCAAGAGTGCGTCGTTCTCAGTAACACTCTCCTTACTCACAGGTAAATGAGGCGTCATTTTATTTTTGGATTATTTTTTCAATCTGATTTGAATTTTTTTTCCGCTCTCATTAATCATCCGTTCTCTTACTTCTCAGACCAAACACAAGCTGGGCTCTGGAAAACCCACCACCTCGTCCTCTGGGCACCAATCCACCAAGCTCCGCCCCTTCGTCCCGCCCTGCGCACCTAGCCATTAGCATGACGAGTAGAATCACGGCTACTGTAGAGAGCGGTTGCCATAACAACGGCAGCATCTTCTGCTGCATACTGTGAACGATCAGTCACTTTTTTTTTTTGCATTTGGTATTGGAGTAAAGCACTTAAGGACGCCGTCCTAAATGGATATTAACTCAAGGAACTTTTATCTTAGTAACCGGCAACTCTTAGATACGAGGGAAATGTCATGCGTGTGTGGTGGTCTGGGGAAAAAACCCACTGGATGTAAAACCTTGCGATGGGATATAGTGTGTCAAAATGTGGCCATTACGCGTTTTCCCAGGCTACTAGCCATATTTGTAAGATGTCGTTCTGTCACTATTGTGTTCTGATCAATCAGGTAGTAACATGCCAGATAAAGTACATCAATTCCTCTAACACAGATGCGACCAGGTTGAAAGAAATCTCCAATTCGATTATATCTTCCAAAGGAGGGAGCGATACTCAGATCCAATGGTTTCTGCACCATTGGTTTAGCAGAGGGCCTTGTTTGAACGGTTCATGCAGAAGGTTTGTTTTTTTGTTGTTGTTGTTTTGTCGTCACCATGGAGACATACAATATATGGACAAGAGTATTTTGTCTTATCCCCAGTGAAGGGCAACCTTACCAAGGCTTCAGCATACCAAGACACTTTGTGGCAATAGTTTGGGGAAGACCCTTCTCGATTCAAACATGCCTCAAGTTTGGTTCGGTTGATGAGTTCCTTGACCTCAACCCCTTTTGATCACTTTAGGGATGAACCGGAACGGAGATTGTGAGCCAGGCCTTCTAGTCCAACATCAGCGCCTGATCTCATAAACGCTCTATAGAACGAATGGACATGGAAACACAACAGAATCTTGTGGACAGCCTTCCAAGATGAGTGGAAACTGTCGTAGCTGTAAAAGGGGGACCGACTCCATATTGATACATGTATATGGATACAATGCCATTGATGCATTGAAGGTTTGGCCAAATACTTTTGTCCATATGGATATCCAAGATATCTATATATATATATATTCATGGAGTTCATACATTTACAATATATATGTTAAACAATACATAATTTTTTTTTGGATAAATCTAAAAACCAGCGACGATGTCCCCAGTAAGAGTGAGTGAAAGTTACTGACTAAGCCCCGAGCGGCCGATTGGCCCCAGAATAGTTCAGGTGCACTGTGGGAATTCGAGTCTCACTGATGGAAAATCACATTACAGACTACACCGCAGCATGGGGTGATGTTATTCAGCCTCACCATGGCCCTTTGAGGTTTATGCTGTTGTGCACATTTCAGAGATTCCCCCCTACACACACCTCTTGCAACCTGGCAACCGCTCAGTAAATAAGTGGCAGGGCAGTTCTGGCTCAGTGGTTCAAGTGTCACGTGGATCTTTTTACCCTTTCTGAATTGTAAATTCTCCCGAATAATATCATCTCCTCTGCCAGATGTGTACATGCAAAGTAAATCTTCGTAGTAAAAATAATCGTCTTCATCATCTCTCCCGAGGGATCAACTGTATCCGACTGAAACCTTCGGACATGTCCCGATTTTCTTTGCTGTAATAATAATTAATCAGTGTAAAAAGTTCTCTCCTGATTCTTTTTCTCACCGTTTACTTTTGAATAGTGCAATATGTGATGTCGAAAATGTGCCTATTTTTACTGTATGCCTTTATTTTTTTATACAGTGTACAGTCTGAATGATAAATATGTTAATCATTTGAAAAACGTCCCTCGTTTTGCTTCTGTATCACATTAGATAATGTGCAACGGTTATCAAAATGTTTGAAATTCCTTATTTAGATAATACTATTATGAGAGGCGTTCAAGTCAAACCATGACTTTTGATTGCGCAGAATAACCGAACACAATTATGAGAGTAAAAACTGCTTTTATTTATCTATATAATAACCTGCTACAATAATGGACTTATCCCAGTGCTTGGATACCGTCAATGGAGTTTTTTCTCAGTACACCAGAGCAATGATCGAACTGCCTGCTTCACGTCAGAAACGCCGGCCTCCCAGGAACTCGTTTACTGACCCAAAAATGTGTAAATGGTTTGAGCGTTTTACTCGCAGAATGTTCACAGGGACGACTTCAAACCATCTCATCCAGGATCGCAGGATCATTGTTCACAAGAAATTTCATCACGAGTCCGGATTTGACTTGAACGCTCCTTGTAGAGGAATAAAAGCAGTTTCGCTAGAATCATAATGAGCAGAAGAATTTGCTTATGAAGCAACATGCAGCATTAAGACATAACATTCAAGCCTAATTTAGTCGTGTCCAGTTCCTCCCAGTCACTAGGGGGCTCCACATTAAGGCTACTATTACCACTCAGTTGGGAAGGCCGAAGACTGTCCTGTGTTTCCTCGGAACCACCTGACGCCAGCCGACCGCCTGTTTTCGAATTGCTCGCTCAGGCACCGTTGGGGGCGGAGTAACACACTCGGAGGACAGCGCTATCCGCTCCTTCCGCTTGCGTGAGCTCACAGACGCCCCAGATTGGCTGTAGAGCCGTGATTAATGCCGGAGCTTTAAGTACCTCTCATCCCTCCCCTCTGAGAGAGCTCGGCCAATCAGCTCTCTCTAGACCTCCGGCTGCGAGAGGTTACAGCACCACCCGGGAATCGAACTCGCGATCTCTGAATGCACTATTTTTAAGCAAGAGATCATGCTCATAAAAATTTACTGTAAACAACTAATTTACATAGTTGTTTATTTAAAATAAATAAATAAATATTCATTTCTTAACCCCCCCCCCAGCCCAGATTCTAATGTTAACCATACGTATGTAATTTTACATAACAGTTAAAACATGAACTACTATTACTACAGGACGCCTGAATTAGATGTGAATAATGAACAGTCGGAGATATAATTATCCGAACGCCAAACCCGACTTCTCTTTCCAAATCATATTCGAACTAATACAAGCGGAAGGGCAAGTCATTATTTTCCTCTAAACAGATGCTCCGCAGCCTGTTCAGGAAATGAGCTCCGTACCGACACCTGGGTCTTGTTTTGATGAGCCGTGTGTATTAGGGTTGGATCCGGCTTCTGCGGGGCGAGCACAAGAAACATGCTCATTACTAGAAAATGACTCATTTTTATTCCCACCATGGACACGTTCGCCATCATTCAACCTGCTTGCGTTCATTCATTTGTGATTCTCGCCTCCTGGAAGCTCATTCCGCATTTAATGGAAGTGTACAGTATAGCGAGTCATGCGGCTGCATCGGTAAAGAGAATATGCAGCATGCTCTAATAGACAGACATTCAACGGTTGGTATTAACTGCTTCACTGGTATCCTTTTAATAAGTTTAAGTTTATTGGTGCAAACATCCGAATTGGAGCTGCACAGACAAAATGCACAATTCATTCATGGCTCTCATTTCATTTTCTTGCGCTTTCGGCTCTCCATGCGCCGTTCGTAGCGTACGAGTGGGAGCACCAGTGAGGCCATCCTACGGTCATCCTGTAGCCCTGACTCCTCCAGACTGTGGATGGACTGGCGGGAAAGTGTCAGCCCCATGGCCTTCGCCACCTCCAGCATCCTAAACACAAACAACAATATTGCTCCGGCAGTGTTTAACTACTGTATATATTAGATCTGTGCGTGCTTATATTATTATTATTAACTTTATAATAAGAGAGAATACTATAAACTATACTGGTTCCTAGTGTAATGTAGGCTGTTACCCAAGAAACGATCACATGCTACAACAATACCGTTGCATTAATATATCAATTCATATAAATGCATTTATAAAAAGCAGTGGAAATATTGGTTTAGCACTTCTGGATGCGAGACTGACTTGGATTCGCTGATGGACAGGTCTCTGTGCAGGAGTGTAAGGTCTACTTTCTGGTCTTCAATATGAAGCAGCAAAGCAAGACAGTGGGACGCGATCTTAATGACTGTAGAGGCGGTCACTGTATTCTTCAGTCTGGGAGAAGGAATAAAAATAAAAAAAACAGCAAGAGAAATGGAGGAGGGGAAAGTGTCATGTACATTGTATATCATTTTATAATCAGTGCAATTGAAAGAAATACATACGGAGTTTATGTGCATTATATACGTATACAGTACATGTGAACACAACATCAGAAACTGTTCAACTTATGGGACTAAGCACTATGGACCCAATATTGTACTAAATCATCATCATCAGTATCCATCATACCAGTACACTACGAGTTCTTTACATTTAGGCATTTAACAGACGCTCTCATCTTCCTAATCCTAAACGCTTCCTGGATGCGCCGTTCGAGTTGCACAAACCTCCCTTTGTCGAAACTCTCCACTGTGAAGTTCTTCTGGACTCTCCTGAAGATGACTTGTGGACATTCATTCTCACCCACTGCCACAAAAAAAGACAAACACACAAAGCGCATGCTTACTGCATGTTCAGCAGTCGAATACATTTCCTTTGATCTATCTTTTTAGAACGGTCTTGCATCATGGACTACAAAGCCAAAGATAACGCAATAAGTAAAACACCCTGAACGAGCAATACTCACGCTTGCGGTCCAGTTTTTTCACTTGTGCAAGTCTGATGAGGAAAGACAGATACCAGGCACAGCGTGCTCGCCTGTCTCGCTCTTCACCCTCTTTAGGGAGGCACGTCAAAATCTCTCTCACAGTCTTAGGACTAGAAAACCCACAACAACAACAAAAAAAAATTTCAAGCTATAGAATTCTATGCATGGGCTGTATGAATGAGTGAGAATGGTGTTATTGTTACTATGTGATGCAAATATGTTAGCGCGAGTCGAAACGCTCATGAGACTCGTCTTACAAGAAGCCGTCTTTGGTCAGCTGGTCTTCAGGAGTCAGTCCCACCATCTTCTCACCCAGGTGCTTGAGCGAGTCAAACTCGGCTGGAGACAGCACTGATGTAACGTTTAGGAATAATCAGCACGGTCACTTTTTAATCAGAGCAGCGCTAAGAGGACGAAGATTCTGAAACTTCTGAAAATGAAGAAGCGAAGACGGCGGTGCGTTTGTGTCTCGCAGCTCATCCTAAAAAAGATTTTTAATGAGGGAATACGATAACTTGTTGACAGATGCACAAAGAGTATTGGAATTTCTACTGCCGGAGTGCGGATAATTTTTGACTCACCCTCATACGAACCGGTTTTCTTACTACTATTTCAAAAACCTTGCACGTACCCTACAAACCTCCCCAAAGTTCACTGGTTTTCTAATCAATCTTCTGGATTTTTAAAAAATGAATAAACGCTCAGTGTTTTTGATTCTTAAGATCACCATGATGGTTTTAAGCAATCCGAGAAGGATACGGTCATCAAATGGGTAAACGTCCTCCCGTTTAGCCGCGTCCTTGTTACAGGGTGGGAGGAAGATGGTGGATTCGGTCAGAGCCTGGGAATCTGCCACTTCCTGCTGTAATGCTGAGAGAGAGAGAGAGAGAATATATAGCGAGAACACAAGAGTCACTGTTTGGTTTGAAGTCCTGGTTCTGTATATGCGGTACAGTAAAAAGGCATGACATGACATTTCAGTCAACTCGTCAACATATAAAACACCGGCAACCAGGCCGGAATTTTTTCCCGAACACAAAGAATGCACAAAAAAAAAGGCACACACAATGGTGCAGTAAGATGTTTAAGAAAAGTAATAGCACTATCAAATATTGCACACAATGGTTCTTCTATCTAATGAAGAGGATTTAAAGAACACCTCAGGCACATCAAGCACTGTTGTCTTGCACCTCCAGTGTCCGGGTTCGATTCCCATCTCTGTGTGAATGGAGATAGCATGTTCTCCCCGTTCTTGGTGGGTTTCCTCCGGGTACTCCAGTTTCCTCCCACAGTCCAAAATATAATCTGTCTTTGGACTGTGGGAGGAAAGCAGAACACCCGGAGGAACCCCACCAAGAACATGCACACCGATCCTGAGGCGGGAATCGAACCCAGACCCTAGATGAGCGAGGCCACACTGCTAAGCCATAGAGCCGCCAACTCAAGGTTTTATTCCCAACTCAGAGTTGGGCCAAAGTTGACATCATAGTGGAGCCAAGACAGACGAGTTCCTGTAATGTGCATGTGGTGTTGGTGAATGATTGTGTGTACACAGATGATTCCTACACACAGATGTTCTCTGTTGATTTTCAAGGATCAGGCGTTCCACTCGCTGAGCGTTCACCGAACAACAGAAAAATTTCGATCAGTTTCATGGCTTCATTCCCAAGAAAGTCAGGTTGACTTGAACGGCCGTCGTATTTCTATAATTTGGAACCTGGATCATATTGTGCCACATGTTGTACAGCACATGACAAGGAAATGACTGTTCGTTTTCCCATATTTTTCTTATTAAGTAAGAAATAAAAAACACTTTGTTTTTGGTTTAGTGAAATAAAAGAAGATTGGGAGTTATTACCACCACCTGGAACTAGCAACTTGACAGTGATTGCATCATCAGTCATACTTTTTTTCTCTCCATTATAGTGCATTTATTGTTGTGGAACATCCAAATAAGTTCTGGTCAGTTTAAAAACTTGAATTTAGGGTTCAACCTTTTGATAGTTACAAAGCCCTGGAACTGGAGTCTCCTTCCAGCACAAACCTGTGATTCGTCTTGATGCCTGAACTACGATCTCAGCTGATGTCTGACTTTTTTTCCCCCTAAAAATGTTCACCCCTGACACGTGTACGTGTTTTTACCTTCCAGTCCTTTCTGGTCTATGACGTTGCCGGCGGCGCGAGCCACGGCTTTCTGCAGAGTGTCATTTCCGACCTCGTTCATCCGTCTAGAGCTCAGAGCGCGCTTCTGCTTCGTCGTACCGAATGCCTCGATGAGAGCATCCAACTGCGGACACGCGTGTATTCCAAATCAATATATATTTCAACAGTGTATAGATTTCAGGATAAATGTTTATACAAACACAGGCTTACCTTCTCTCTGTATGTTTTGGTTGAATTTTCCTCAGCATGTGCTGCTGTTTCTCCTAAAACGATCAGACGAACAACCAAATTTTTATCGAAATATTGACAATAAATATCTAACATATGCCTGTGGCACAGTGTGGTTTATAAAAGCTTGTAAGGATTTTATTTTACTGACCTACACATCGATGGTGTGTATTTTAGGCTTGGATTTTATAGAAAGTTTGTGCCATGTGTGTGTGTGTGTTTGTGTGTGTTGGTGCGTACCTGGTATGACCGGCTGCAGGTTAAAAAGTTGAGCGCTTTGGACCTTCATCTGCATGGTGGTTTTGTCCAAGACACCAATGAAATAACTGTGAACGATCGAAGAAACTTCATTATATTATGCCGAAAATTTTAAAAGCACACCAAGAGCCAATATATTTAATGACATAACGACAAGCTTGTCAAACGGAGGGTTCGTATCTTTGAAAGTTTGTAACTCGAATGTTTGTAAGTAGAGGATTTACTGTATACACTTTCTACAGTGTTTTTAATGTAATTATACAATTATACCACATGGTGGCAGCAAAAATCACATTTGAGGCAGAGCTACACGGCTACCTGGATATATAGCCCCACTCCGATAATTTCAAAATAGTAGCCCCTCATATAACCACACCCAATGTACCTGCACATGTTGTTGCACTGTAACGAGCCTGGACCGAAGTTGCTCCCAACGTAAGACAGCCGGTCCGATTCTGCAACCTGGAATACACAGGAGCTTGCTAACTTGTTCAATGCTTAGGTAAATATCCCCTTACGTATAAAGTTTATTTGTTTACCACAATGCGCCGGCTTTTCTTTCTCGGATTGGCCTCATCGCAGTGTTTGAAAAGCCTGAAGTTCAGCTGATCAGCATTTTCCACCTGTCCGTTGGAAAATTTCACTGCAAAGATGAAGAATTGACAAAAAAATTACAATTTGCAAGATTTATTTTGTAATGAAATTTTTCATGTAACATTTTACCTGACTCTAATTTCACTTCAATTCTCAATTTCCTACATGACCAAAAGTGTGGTGACAGTGAGATTGTGTCCGACACCAAGCCGCAAGTTGTAATTCCTAACCGGTAAGCTACTGGGAAACTACCTACTCATCAACTTGGGACCTTTTCTCAACCATGAGCTCTGTTCCAGTTTACAGAATGACATCCAATTGGCTGCCCAGAAGATCAGAAGTAAATAATTATCCAGCTAGTTTCTACAAAAAGTTGAACATGGACACATTTAACCATCATACTGTTGGATGCACGAGGCCCAAAGTGACGACATCACAACCTGAGAATTATCACTGAGAAAAAGTCAAACAGGGCTGCGAATCCTAGTTAGACGGTCGATTCAATTCTACGTCTCAAGCAGCTACATTTCTTTTGAACTGTTCAAAATCCATTTAAACACTGAAAAGCTGTGTAACTTGTCTTTTTGAAATGTTTAAACTTCATGTCTTGTACAACACAATCATCTTTTTTTACTTCTGCTCCACAAGCCAGTCGACCAGGTTGGCAGTATTGCACCAACCGTCCATAAACTCAACAAATGAAGAAATAATGCTTTTACAAAATACGAGGATTTTTCAAGGAATTCACCCATTTTAGAGCATTTAACATTTGTGATTAGTGATCTGTGCCAGAAAAGTATCGGCAAGAATGAATGCTGTGATTTGCTTTGGGAGCGACAAGAATGGACAGGATTAGGAATGAGTATGTTAGAGGGACGGTGCAGGTAGGAAGGTTTGGAGAAAAAGACAGAGAGGCCAGATTAAGATGGTTTGGAGATATGCAGAGGAGGGATGAGAAGAATGTTAGAGAAGGAGAAGAGGAAGGTCCAAGAAGAGATTTATGGATGTGGTGGGGAGGACATGTAAGAGGTTGGAATGACGTAGGAGAATATGGTAGACAGAGTTAGACGGAGATAAATGGTCGGCTGTGGAGACCAGATCCATTAAATCGCACAGCTCTGAAGTCATATTACAGCGCAGGTTTTGTTTCCACCTGAACCGACTGACGCAATTTTAGTCCGCCCAACAGATCAAAATGATCAACTTTGATGCCGATACCGCTCACACCATCACGCTCTTCATCTCAGTAGATCGTTCAATTGGAACGTCACAAGCTTTTGATTTCAGGACAAAAAAAAAAGTGTGATCTGACGGCTATCATTTCTGTTTGAGATTGCTGAAATTGAAGTTGAATTGAATTCTCGCCTAACTGCCCTAGTAATGTCCCCTTGTGACGTCAGCGTGGGACACGCCTGACGTCACAACTTCTTGTGTGATCACAAAAATACAGCACCAGCCACCAATCACTAAACACATCAGAAAGACCTCCAACATAGAACGATGTCATGTGTTACAGTATCTTTAACACGAACAATGTATACATTCTATTCTTTCTTCAGAACGGATTTAAATACAGTATGTCTAATCAGCTTCATAACAAACTCTGTACGTTGCACTGTGGCTCCAGACCCAGCCAGCCCACGTGCGGATGAAAAAGTAATGATCAGCTATTCATTTAATTCTACACTGAACGCGAATACAAAGTCTGTGAGAAGTAAGAAAGTGACGCGTTATTTGTGTGGACAACTTTACCAAGAACAGCCTTTTCCTCGCCTGTTTCCTCACACGGTTTCCACGTACAGGACGCCGCCATTGCTGCTGCTCAATATGGGGAAAAAAATTGACTCCGAACGGCTCCGCTCGTCAACAGCGACATCATGCGGTGATCGGCAGAATAACATTGAATACAAAAGTGGCCAGTTTTTTAAATATATATATATATATATATATATTTCTTACATTCCATAAACTTCAAAAAATAATAAATAATGAATAATGATAATTATTGTTATAATAACCACGTATAGAACAGTATATGTTTCGTATTATCAGATTTTCCTTTTAATTCAACATCAGACTTTTATTTTGACCAGTTAAAATCCGGAAATGTATTTTTAAAACATATGGCTGGAAATATTGGACTTGTAACGAGAATTATTTCGTTTTATGTTTAACCTAATTTGTTTTTAGTGAGAAATCAAGTATGGCTTCAAAGCGACTCCTGGCAAAAACGGTGCGTATAAAATGTTTAAATGTTTTTTTTATTTAAATCTACACCACCATGAGACGTTTTCACGTGATAGTTGTTTGTTGTTCTTGCCTTCTAGTCTGGAAATTAGATATTTATGTTTATTTTATATTTAGCATTTTAAACGTGGTACAACTGTAAAAGTCATGAAGTCTTTGATGGCGGGTTTAAAAAAATAAAATAAAATTACAATATACATCATTAAAACGTTAGATAGTAATTGTTAATAAGATTCACTTTACTAATTCGGTTCTTTGATCTACGCTTTAAAAAAAAGAGTCGAATCAGATTCTTTTGATTCACTGCTCAGAAACCTTGCATTTATTTAAATAAATCGTTCCTATTTCTGACCTCGATCTATTGTCAGGGTTTTATATACGTATTATTTTGTTGTGTTTATTTACACCGACATTTCCTGGCTTCAAAACGTGCTTTCCCCTCTGATTTCGATTCGTTCGAGGGGTGAACCGACTTGACTCATTCGCGAATCGCCCATCAGCGCTCGAGGACAGTTCAGACAATAGCCTACAGTTCTCGAGGTCGTTTGTAAGCACTTAAATACTCGACATGAAAGGAGGTGTCGCTGTTGTGCATTTTGCACTAATACACATTTATTTGCTTCTTTTTTGGTCTTTTGGGGTTCAAAGAGTCTTTATATAGGGGACAGTCTTGTAACTGAATTCTAAGTCTTATTCATCTTGTAACATGAATGCACAATTTATTGTGTGTGTGTGTGTGTGTAGAGTAACAAAAACACAGACCTCACCCAAAGCATTGAGGACGACCCTTTGATCGATGGGCCTCTCATATCCCGGAACGCTTTGGAGTCGGCCATCAAAAGAGAGTTTCAGAAAGTACCCACTACGTGGGGAGCTGTTACACTGGCCGTGTTGAATGTGAGTATGAAAATGGACACTTTGCATGTGACGAGTGATTTGTCCTGCGTTAACACATGGAAAATACTTTCTTTGGTCTCTTTCCATAACTCTTTTCTAGCATAAAGCAAAAAAAATTTTGAAAAAAGAAAATTGATAGAATAAAAGAGAACATACTGTTGAGAACATCTACAGTAAATAACACTGCAAAAATTGAAAGAATTATGAGCTGAAAAAGGGAAATGAGTTCTCACGTTGATTAATAGCTCATCCATATCAGTGTTGGTGTCATCACCTGAGGTAAACTTGCCAATGGGCGGTGTAAGTGCTAGCATGCAGTCACAGTCAAGCAATGTAAATAAAGCTCACCATGGCATATTCCAGGACTCCAGGACAATTTTGAAAGAGTGGTTCCCGGAGCAAGAGGAATAATTTTCAAACATGAACTGCTCACCACATTGTGTGCTGTAATCAAAGCTAAATGTGATGGAATGAAATCTTAGTGTATGGAACTTTTTGTCCAGACAGTATATTTACATGCACCATCATAGTTTTCCGTTTCATCTACCTTCTAGGTGTTGTACGTGATCGTGTGCTTGGTCCTGGCTTCGGTGTGCGTGTTAACCGACATTCATTCAGCAGAGTGCACAGCGGCTTTGAAGGAGTTGGACTCGAGGACCCTGGTGTTGCTCTTGAAGGTGGTCCTGTGGATACTGTTTTTTCTCTTTGAGAGATGTGTACAGCATCACCACAGGTCCGTGAGGCGAAGAGGATACCTGCAGTTTTACAGGAAAACTGCAAAGTTCAAGCATCTGCCATTACTTATACACTCCATAGGTATATATACACACAATGACACAGAATTAGCCCCTTGTCATATTTGCAGCCAAATTTCTTACATTTGTAAGTAAATTTCGAAAGCCACAATTTCCTCAACTATTTAGAGAATAAGATCTGAACAAAATGCACAGGATATGTTATTTATTGGAAATAAGTTCACTACCTGGGGGGGATGGGGGGACGACGACACATAACTTACTCCTCTCCAGGGTCTTTGAGCTAAGGCTGCTGTTTTGTATGTTCTCCCATGTGGCATTTTCTTCAAAAACATTCCATTAAGTGGATCAGTGACTCTGACTTGCCCTTAGCATAGACTTTTCACTAGATCATTTGTGTAGATAAATCATTTATTAAGATTGGTCAGAAATGTAATCCTGCATAATTTTAAAGGAAGATTTTAAAATAAACCTTATTTTCCTATGTAATAATAACCAGGTCATTTAATTAATTTATTATTATTTTTCTCACCTGGAAATGAACTTGGGTTAGAAACATTTGAAAAGATTTCCGACGCATGAGGCAGTCACAATTCCAAACAAAGAAATGACTGTATTACTTTTCTTTACTGCAAAAAAAAAAAAAAAAAGATGATTGCAACATGTTTCAATTGCAATTGCAGTTTCTCTCATATGCAACAGGGGGCGCCAAAATCGACAACTTTCTCTGTTAAAAACTGAATCTTTTATAGTTCTTTAGCCTAGCATGAAACTTTATTTTTCTCTTTGTAGTGTTTATTTAACTTTCAGATGTGTTGGATATTTATTGTAGTGTTTATTTAACTTTCAGATGTGTTGGATATTTATGGAAAAAATGTTTCATAGTGTCGTCAGTATCTTGTATTGGATACATGCCTGTGTTTCTGATCCCATCCCTATAAGGTGGAAGTGTAAACGTACACTTTTCTTTCTCTACAGGGAACGCGGCAGTGCTGATAATAATTGCTCCCGCGCCTCTGTTGGATAGCAAAGTGAAAAATCTTTCAGTGTATCTTCTGCTCGTTGTCCTCTGCGTGGAACTGCTCGCCTCCATCGCATGCCTTCTAATGTATACAGGTACTATGGGCTTTGCAGTGTGTGTGTGTATACATGGGTTGGAAAGACCTGAAATTTAATTGACCGTAAACCTTAGTGGAAGACTAAGAGAAGCATTAAAGTTCTTTTTTGCATACACATTATAAAACTCTTATACACTCTCTCTCACTCACTCAAACACACACACACACACTCAAACACACACACACATCCCCCCCGCCGCAAACGCCTCGCATTACAATACCTCAGCTACTGTCTTTATCCCCTTCAGGATCACACACCAGGCTGTATTACAATCAGTGAAGCCTCTCTCTCTTTCTCTTGCTCATGGTTTTTCTCTATACTCTCTTTTTTCCCCATACTCATCTCCTTCTCTTTTGTTTTTATGCTTCATTGTGTGCCAGAGGTAAAAGAAAGAAAAAAAAAAACAACAACTAAGAATTAAGTAAGTTGGATCTGATATGGTCACTTTTTTTTTTTTTTGTTGCCCAAGGCAACCTGAAGCTGCCCCACCCTAATAAACCATAGCATTGTCCTTCTATTGACACTCTCTCACGCACACACTCTCGTATCAGCGCTGGGATTCCTTGGATGATTAGTGACCTAGAGTTCGATCATGCATTGAGACACACCCTGTTAAGTTCAGTGCTGTTTAAATGAATTCCTCGGACAGATTATCCAAGTGTGTAAGTATGTGTGTATGTGTTAGCAGATTAAGTTAAGTGTGTGTGCTTATCCGTCCTCCTTAGTATAAGTGAAATCAAACACTGTTTGGTTTGCACACATCAGCCTGCGAGCAATCTGCTCGATCACCTAAACGTTATGGTACAGCTTCATGTTTATTGTGCTAATGAACAGCCCTCATCTATCCACCCATCTCTCTGCATTCGTTTATCTCCCGCTATCCATCTCTTCCTAAAGGAAGGTGCAGTTAGGCCAAAGTCATGCTCCAGGGGCTTTGATGTCACATCTCTGTCTTTTTCTTTTTCTCTCTCTCTCTTCGCCTCTTCATTTGAACATGAATGCTGCATTCTGCATGGGCCGTATGCCGCCTCTGCACTTCAAAGCCGCTTTAGGGCCCTTCAAAGGGAGCGAAGGAGGGGAGTTGGACTTGTATTGTCTTACCCTAATGCACAGGGTAGATGCAGTCTTCTTGTGTTCCGGATCGAACAGGTAGAGAGCGTAGGTTTTTCTTTTTCTTTTTTTTTTTTTGTTTCTTTCTTTTTTTTCAGTGGGAACAGAAAGAGACAGACAGGCGGGAGAGAAAGATGGAAACTCGAGAATTCTAAGCTTAATTTTAGACATTTCAGATAGCAAAGATATCTGCAAACAATGCATCTAATTAAACTTTGATTGACTTTATTATAATAATTTTTAGATAGATTTTTTTTTTTTTTCAGGATATTTTCCTCTCTGGATTTTTCCCCTTTTTTATAATGGGGATTATTTTTATTTATCCTAAATTCTATGAGTGATAACATAATTGTTTGATATAGGATGGTATAATACCAAAATTGTAATAAATTACTTAACAGCAAAATTTTCTAGGCTGTGTATAGCATAATAATAATAATAAAATTATTAAAGAAGCAGCTGATGTGATGTTAGATTTGTAGAGAATCTTAAAAATAGAACTTTTAAATTGTAAGAGATTTTATTATATATTTTTATTATATTTTTATTATATTTGTATTCTATTTTATTGTAATAGATTTTATTTAAAACAGTCTTTCTAAACACGACTCTACTGTCTTGCTGTCAGTTTGTGAACAAACCCATATTAAGAATCAGGATACAATACTTTTGTCACTTATTTTTATTCGTCTTATAACTTGTATTCCTTTTATAGTAAAACTAAAGCATTTCTATTGTTTATAGTATAATATAACTCGTATACCAGCTGTATGACTGAGGATGAGGATTTTATCTTTCTTGACCATCGGTTTTGAAGTGAAACAGGAAGCTTCACTTGTTTATACGAAGGTGGCTTGTGTGTGTGTGTTTGCGTGCATGCATGGAAGCATGTGTGCATGATTAGGGTTATTATGACCGTGTTTATTTCCCTGACTGAGGGAAGCGCTACTATTTAACAGAGATATGAGGAATGTGACACATCGGCGGAGCGCTCCGTCAGCCTGTCTTGTTTTCCTAAAATAAAGCATTCCTGAGCTCTTCTGGATGTGTGGTGACAGAAGAGTCTAATTACCCTTAATAAACCCCTCCACATGAACCCGACACAGATCCGCTCACTGCTAAACCAGTACGCCGCTGTGAGGAAGAAGTGTAAAAGGTATTTAAAGACAAATTGAGATTAAGTGTGTGTATGTGTGAGAGAACATCAAGTCTGTTGAAGGTGATGTCTGTTCGTTCACTGCAGTAGATGGGCCATTGCAGGCCATTTCCTCCAGATGAAGAAGCTTACTGTGTGTGTGTGTGTCAGAGAGAGGGATAATCTCAGATAATTTGTGTTTATATGATGCTGAGATTTAAGGTAATCCTGCATTTTGGCTTCCAAGTCAAACTGTGAATTAATCACTTTTAACATGAACACACAGACACACACACACACGCGCACACACACACAGATGCATGTCCCGGTGCTTTGTTCCATGCAAAATTTAACCTACAAGCACACAGGAAAAATACACCTGTACAATTATTATATATTTTAATGTTTTGGCCAGTAATTAATTTGCCATTTTTCTGTTTGTATGTCGCAGTGCACGTGTCGAGGTTTAACAAGCAAAGCCCGAGTCCGGATGTCACCGAAGACGAAAGATCCCACGGCTACTCTGCTACTTCCAGCGACACCCACACGGAGATGGGTTTCAGGTAACATATTGTAACATGCATCATGGTGTAGTGATTCATTAAATGAAGGCAAAGAAACCCTAAAAGTGAAAAGAATCATGTATGCACGTGCACATCATATGTGCGAAATAATATTTGCTCATGGTTTAAATATTGACCCGCAGTAGCTGAGGAGCGTTTGTCCAGCTTTAATCAAACGCTCTTGAGAATGAAGGACAGCGCTTTATCTCTCACCGCCATATCTGTCATTAGCATCTCCAAAGGTGGAGCCCAACACACACCAAGAAACACACACCAAGAAACACACACCAAGAAACACACACCAAGAAACACACACCAAGAAACACACACCAAGAAACACACACCAAGAAACACACACCAAAAAGCACACACCAAGAAACACACACCCGAACGCCGAAGGGTTTGTAAACAGATCATATAAACTCTGTTTCCTTTTCCGAAACATAGCATTTCCATTACACTCAAAGTTAGCGACGACCTCAAGTCATACTTTAAAAAGAAAAAAAATGATTGTGTTAAATATATATATTTCAATATTGTCGTTATTCAAGACTAACCCCTAGTGTGTGTTGTGTAATACAGAGACGGCTCCAGTCTCGAGGAAGTGGTGGAGAAGCAAGCGGACATGATTGAGTATCTGAAGCAGCACAACACGCTGCTGAGCAAAAAAATCTTAACGCTCACATCACGACAGACCAGAGACTGAGAGAAGAGAAGAGAAGATTCTTAGTGTTTGACTAAGGTTTCTTTGCACGCGTCTGTCTGTGCGTGTGTTTGCTGACTGACAGCAGCGGCCATGCTCGACTAATCACAAGGGTTTTAACAGGAAAAGAGCTTCTTCTACTTCACATTGTTTTCATGCTTCCCCGGGGACAGGACCTATAAGATAAAGGACGCCATATGGAATTAATAGCAAGAAGAAAGCTAACCAGCAACTGTGAAATTCCGCTAGCGTAGAGGTTAAATAGTTATTGAGAAAGGTATCGAAATTACTTGATTAGAATTAAATATAATCAGGTTTATTTGAAGAAATGTTTTTTTTTTCTTATTATTCTGCAGGGCATTGATGAATAACTTTAACTTGTCAGGTCTGATTGGGATTAAGACTGCAGTTTTTGTTCAGATTTAATGTAAAGAGTCTTGTACAAATGTTCTTTTATTTAAACTCTTTTTTTGCCATAATAAATGTTGGATTGTGTACACTACTTTTTGTATAAATAAAATTCACTTATGGTGTGGGTTTGTAAAGAGTGAGAGCGTGAATACTGTGCAAAAGTCTTGACCCCCCCCCCCTCCTCATTTCTTCATATTAAATTCCATTAAATGTAATGATGTAGATTAAATGATAGAAAGAAGAACAAATGTTAAACTGCGACAGGCTGCAAAGTGCCTAAAGATACAATTTTAAAATGGCTAGTTTACAGTACCAGTCAAAAGTTTGGAGACACCTTCTAAAACATTGAATTTTTTATTTATTTTTTTTTTTTAGTAGTGATTTATTTTCTCTAATGTAGAGCAATACTGGATTTCAAAACTATGAACTACCACATATGGAATTAGGTAATTAAGTAACAACAACATGAAGAACCATCCAAGGAAAGCAAGATCAAAACTTACCTCTGTTGCAGAGGAGAAGTTCATTTAGCGTTACTAGTTACCTCAGAAATCACCAATTAACAACCAGCACCTCAGATTAGAGCCATTTTGGAGGTTTTACTGAGCATAAGTAGCAGAAACATCTCAGTATCATCTGCTCAAAGGAGACTAGTTCATATTCTGGACGCCTTAAGCATTGTTTTACAATGTATAAATATATAAAATCAGGAAAAACCATGGAATTGGAAGGTGTGTCCAAACTTTTGATGTAACAACCTCATTACCCCTCTCGTCTGTTCCAACCTTTCCACATTCCGCATCAACAGTATACTAATCATCGACTTGATACTCTGTCCTCATTTGCACCTGTTTTTCAATGGTTTATTTTTTATGCTTGAATGATTCATAGTTCACTGTGTGGCCTACCAAAAACAATCCTTAGAAACTGGTCAGGTGGAAAATCAGAGCCAAGAAAGTCCTTCAGGAGGCATGAAGAAATATTCCTCAAGATTACATAAAAAAAAATAAACTCTAGGACATCTGGTTATATGGAAGGACATATGAAGAAATGAGGGGTGGGTTAAGACTTTTGCTCAGTACTGTATATTAATAATCACTTGCTCAATCCATGCCTTCTTGGTTGCTTCCTGACGATAACGTAGAGAAATTTGCCAGAAAAGTTCGCAAGTTACTAGAGAATTTTCTAGGCTGAGTTGAGGTGGACCACCAGCTTCCCGAAAGTCAAAGATTTGATAGAGTAATAAGAGTTTACACTATATGGATTTAGTCAAACCACCAGTGAAGAAACATTGTTTTCTTCAATATGGACTCAGTCCCCCTTTTACAACTATAACAGCCTCCAGGCTGTCCATGAGATTTTGAAGTGTTTCTATGGGAATTTATACCCATTTTTTCTGTAGAGCGTTACTGAGATCAGACACTCATGTTGGACGTGAAAGCTGGGCTCACAATCTCCATTCCAGTTCATCCTAAAAGTGCTCGATGGGGTTGAGGTCAGAGCTCTGTGTTTGGGCTAGTCAAGTTCTTTCACACCAAACTCATCAAACCTTGTCTTTATAGTCCTTTCTTTGTACACTGCCATGTTGAAATAGAGAAGGGCCTTATCCAAACTGTTGCCCAAAGTTGGAAGCAACATGCCTTGGTATGCTGAAGCATTAAGATCGCCCTTCACTTGGGATAAGGGGCCTGAGTCAAACACCTGAATTCAATAATTAACAGGCTTGGCAAAATACAGTACCTTTGTCCATATGCTGTACTTGGTTCATCCATTAACTAAGCCAACTAATTCTAATTAGCACAACTATTCAGCCAGATAGACCAGAGCTAATTAGTGACTCCATGACTATTTTTTGTGCACCGAGAGAACTGTAATATATATATATATATATACATATATATACATATTATGTCCTAATAATATGGCCACCACTGTACCATTTTATGTAGAGAAAATGCTCTATGAGACTATGGTTTTGAAAAAGGTTTTTTTATTTAATAAGAATAATAAACCATTTGAAGTGCATATAACTTACATATAAACACATTTCATTCATTTCATATTCACTATTTACAATGGGTAGGGATTCAAATGTTGGAGTTATTGCTGTAAACTTTTCATGTTCCAGTCAGTGATTGTTGACTTAAATGCTGTTCCATCTCTCTCTCTCTCTCTCTCACACACACACACACACATACTGTACATAGAGTAACTCCAGCACAAATATCTCACAACCTTGGCACATGATCCGATGAGATCCTTATATTTGGCGTAATCTAGCTGAGTGTAAAATGTTCTTTACTGCATAGCCGTGTTTCATCCGCTCTGCTGGAGGATCAGTTGGACTTGGGCCGTCTGGCAGTACAACTCTTCTTCATCACACTATTTGGATGCTTTGACACAATCTAAACACACACTCATTCTTCATCGCTTTTTTTTGTGTGGTGTCAGGTAACCTGAAAATAAACCAAAAAAACATAATTAGTTCAAGGTGTACCGTTTTAGGCCTTCAGCTTTTATTTATTCATTTTGTAACCCCTATCCTCTGTTCTTCTCTTGTGTTTTGTTAACTTTGGACCGGCTCTGGCTCATTGTGTGGGGGTCAGTAAGGATGGGTGAAAGGTGACGACCCTTCCAAAGTGTCTGAAAACAGTAGGCGGCTCCGGTAGGCTGGGGCACGGGGTGTGTGTTCTCACAGATACAGTGTCGCTTCTCGCGCACACACGTTTCAACATTAACACCCAGCTGACACGCGCGTCCTTAAAGGTATACTAAGTAGTGTTTTTGAATTTGGCTTGTAAGTTGTGTGTTATTGCCCAATTGCTGGTTCAGTAGCTTAGTGCTGATTAATGGTTCAGCAGGAAGTAACACGTAGTAGTGTCGTGTTAAGCCAGGCACTTGAGAATAAAAACGTTTTCTGGTATACAGTATACACTGGCATGACTTTTTTTTTTGTATCGTTATTATCTTCCAGCATTATTATCCAAGATCTGTTTTTTTTCATAGTTATCTGTAATAACTTTAAAAAAAAAAAGGAAAAGAAAATGACATAGAGATCAAAGCTGTACTTCCACAGCTACAGTTTTGTCCATAATGTTTTCTGAAGTTCTGTATGCTATATATGTCTGGAAACATGACCTACTGTTCTAGGTTTTACTGAAATGAAAAGAAAAAGCTTCCCATACTTTTAATATCTGTAATCAATTCTCTTTTGAATAAACACTTTTAAATAAAGGCATGTCAATTACTAGATGTATAATTTGCCTAACTCTAAGGTTAGACTAGTCTGCAAGCCTCTCTGCTCCGAGACTCAAACCCAGTGGTTTAGACCATTCATAATTTTGCACTAGGTTTTACACGAGACACTACGTAGAATATCTAAGTGTTAGTCTCTATACACATGGTGTCATTGTGGTAAAAATGTGTTTGGTTGATTTGCCACCCGTGTTTTACTGTGAGTGTGTGGGGCAGGTAGATATGGGGGCAGGGCAATTCCTGTTTGTGAGTGTGTGTGTGTGTGTGTGTGTGTTTCTGTTTCGGAGCTGTATTTGAGTTAACCGGCTCTTTTGTGATCTTTTGCGAGTGTGTGCTTTGTTTACTTCTCTCAGTCTTAAGGGAAAGTCTAAAACCTCGCGGGATGCCACAATTACACTATCATTTAGTTCAGAACTGTTTACACACTGCGTGTGTGTGAGAGTGAGTGAAAAAGACAGAGGGAGAAATGGGTCTAAGCCTTTACTATGTCTAGCATAATTACAGTTCTGTTAATTAATCCGGTTGTCTGACTCGGAACCCACACAGAGACACAACAGAGCGTGGAACTCTAAAATGAAAGACAGTAGGATTTGGTGTCTTCCTGTGGACTCTGTTCAGGTATTTAGACTATGTGGTAAATATTTGTCGGTAGTTTTTTTTTTTTTTAAAGTGAAAGAATGCCAACCATTTATACCCGTCTACTTAAAGGGCTATTTAAAGAGAGGCGAGACTGAAGGTTGGACCCTACAGTTCAAAAGTTATTGTGCATAACTATTGTGCACACATGAGGATAAT